>CAUDMG010003158.1:0-127500 GCA_958450375.1 Homarus gammarus | reverse complement strand
ATATGACGTAACCTAGCGTATAATCTTCGAAGCAATGAACCACCGGAACATCAGGACATAGCACTTCGAATCATTTGGCGTACGAATCACTCTCTCTCTCTCTCTCTGCCAGAACAGCTGTGATAGTTTATCTATAAGTCGGAAATTCTCAATCTAAATACAGACAAACTTCGAGGCAGTGACGGCTGGCTAGATGTCCACCAATAGGCGAGGGATAAATAACAGCATTATCATATAGTACAGCAGCCAGGGAGTGAGAGAACAGCACAGATACAGCCAAACTACCCTGGTACAGAAGCCTGGGAGTGAGAGAACAGCACAGATACAACCAAACTACCCTGGTACAGCAGCCTGGGAGTGAGAGAACAGCACAGATACAGCCAAACTACCCTGGTACAGCAGCCTGGGAGTGAGAGAACAGCTCAAATATAGCCAAACTACCCTGGTACAGCAACCTGGGAGTGAGAGAACAGCACAAATACAGCCAAACTACCCTAGTACAGCAGCCAGGGAGTGAGAGAACAGCACAGATACAGCCAAACTACCCTGGTACAGCAGCCTGGGAGTGGGAGAACAGCACAAATACAGCCAAACTACCCTGGTACAGCAGCCTGGGAGTGAGAGACTGTCACATCAACTCTCTACTTTAAGAAAAAAGTAAAATTTCTTTCAATTGCCGAGATCGATGGTGATACATTAGCAGGAGTGTCCTCTAGCGTGTGTGTGTGTGTGTGAGTGAGTGTGCGTGTGAGTGTGTGAGTGTGTGTGTCTGTGTGCGTGTGAGTGTGTGTGTGTCTGTGTGTGTCTGTGTGTGCATGTAAGTGTGTGTGTGTCTGTGTGTGCGTGTGAGTGTATAAAAGTGTATATACCAACACTTTAATAAGTAGAAATTTCAGCTAAACAATGACATCTGCTCATAAGTATATACAAAGACATTTATAAGTAGACACCCTGGTAACAGCCTGACATCTGGTAACGAGTGCACAAAAAATCATTGTTTTCTTACGCATTAAACAAGTATAAAGTGTAAACAATAACACCATCTAATAAGTACATAGATAAGTAGAAGCCTCGGTAAGAGTCCATCCATATCGTTGACTTATGGCCACTTAACAAGTATATAAGTGTACGTAGTATTATAATCACCCAAGCCTGGTCACCATTCTTAACTTAGCCTAATTCAATCATACTAATTGTATATCGTTTCTGGTGATTTATATCGTTACTAGTGATTTATATCGTTACTGGTGATTTATAGCGTTACTGGTGATTGACATAGTTTCTCGTGATTTATATCGTTACTGGATTTATATCGTTACTGGTGATTTATATCGTTACTGGTGATTTATATCGTTACTAGTGATTTATATCGTTACTGGTGATTTGCATAAGAGATATTTACAGTTGTGTACATAGTTTATACCGCCTTGCTGTGGCGTGACTCTACTTATCTCAACACTTAAGGTCTTATCAACTCTCAATGAGGCAAGATTGTTGGGTAGTTATGAGAGGAATGCCGCTATCATTAGACCTCGTGAGATTAGGAGGCACCCGCGATTATTTCACCTTGATTAAATACCTTTGCTGTTAACCTAACCTAACTAAATCAAACGAGACATAACCTAACCTAACATTAACTAAGTCAAACCTAACCTAAGCTAACCTAACCTAACCCCCTATTTAGCGTTAGGGTGTCTAATCTTCAGGTGATATAAGTTGGGGTTCCTAATTCTCACATGTATAAACACAACATAAAATTTTCATAACAAAAGACAGACGGAAATTCACAATAACTGTTTTAAAATATGACACAACTATGTAGGTCGTTTTATACAATGGCGGGAATCGGTATTTTTCCGCCGATATTTATAAAGTTTTTGCATCCAGTGGCCATGATCCCTGACACCCGGCCCTCGAGGTGTCAGGGATCAGGGTTGCTAACACACACACACACACACACACACATACATACACAAACGTTTAAAAATAGTCGACCTCACACAGCTTAAATCCTAAAAAAAAAAAAAAAAAAAAAATCACCTTCAGTAAATCAAAGTGAAAGAATAATTTTATATTTCGTAGTAAACATTCAGATACATAGTGACAGCTCTCTATCTCTATCTCACTCTATCTCTCTATCTTTCTTTTTCTTTCTCCTTTTTCTCTTATTCTCTCAGGCCACGTCCCCATAACATTGAAACAAGTTACAGATAAACGTCATCACAAGCACTGAAAGGTGAAAGTTACCGAACAAAGAAAGACAACGGGTATTGAAAGTGAGATGTAGAGTTTGAAGTTGGGTTCATGGTGGAGTGTGTGTGTGTGGTTCATGGTGGAGTGTGTGTGTGTGTGTGGTTCATGGTGGAGTGTGTGTGTGTGTGGTTCATGGTGGAGTGTGTGTGTGTGGTTCATGGTGGAGTGTGTGTGTGTGGTTCATGGTGGAGTGTGTGTGTGTGGTTCATGGTGGAGTGTGTGTGTGTGTGGTTCATGGTGGAGTGTGTGTGTGTGTGTGGTTCATGGTGGAGTGTGTGTGTGTGGTTCATGGTGGAGTGTGTGTGTGTGTGGTTCATGGTGGAGTGTGTGTGTGTGTGGCCATGGTGGAGTGTGTGTGTGTGGTTCATGGTGGAGTGTGTGCGTGTGTGTGGTTCATGGTGGAGTGTGTGTGTGTGTGGTTCATGGTGGAGTGTGTGTGTGTGGTTCATGGTGGAGTGTGTGTGTGTGGTTCATGGTGGAGTGTGTGTGTGTGGTTCATGGTGGAGTGTGTGTGTGTGGTTCATGGTGGAGTGTGTGTGTGGTTCATGGTGGAGTGTGTGTGTGGTTCATGGTGGAGTGTGTGTGTGGTTCATGGTGGAGTGTGTGTGTGGTTCATGGTGGAGTGTGTGTGTGGTTCATGGTGGAGTGTGTGTGTGGTTCATGGTGGAGTGTGTGTGTGTGGTTCATGGTGGAGTGTGTGTGTGTGGTTCATGGTGGAGTGTGTGTGTGGTTCATGGTGGAGTGTGTGTGTGGTTCATGGTGGAGTGTGTGTGTGGTTCATGGTGGAGTGTGTGTGTGGTTCATGGTGGAGTGTGTGTGTGGTTCATGGTGGAGTGTGTGTGTGGTTCATGGTGGAGTGTGTGTGTGGTTCATGGTGGAGTGTGTGTGTGGTTCATGGTGGAGTGTGTGTGTGGTTCATGGTGGAGTGTGTGTGTGGTTCATGGTGGAGTGTGTGTGTGGTTCATGGTGGAGTGTGTGTGTGGTTCATGGTGGAGTGTGTGTGGTTCATGGTGGAGTGTGTGTGTGGTTCATGGTGGAGTGTGTGTGTGGTTCATGGTGGAGTGTGTGTGTGGTTCATGGTGGAGTGTGTGGTGGTTCATGGTGGAGTGTGTGTGTGGTTCATGGTGGAGTGTGTGTGTGGTTCATGGTGGAGTGTGTGTGTGGTTCATGGTGGAGTGTGTGTGTGGTTCATGGTGGAGTGTGTGTGTGGTTCATGGTGGAGTGTGTGTGTGGTTCATGGTGGAGTGTGTGTGTGGTTCATGGTGGAGTGTGTGTGTGGTTCATGGTGGAGTGTGTGTGTGGTTCATGGTGGAGTGTGTGTGTGGTTCATGGTGGAGTGTGTGAGTGGTTCATGGTGGAGTGTGTGTGTGGTTCATGGTGGAGTGTGTGTGTGTGGTTCATGGTGGAGTGTGTGTGTGGTTCATGGTGGAGTGTGTGAGTGGTTCATGGTAGAGTGTGTGAGTGGTTCATGGTAGAGTGTGTGTGTGGTTCATGGTGGAGTGTGTGAGTGATTCATGGTAGAGTGTGTGTGTGGTTCATGGTGGAGTGTGTGTGTGGTTCATGGTGGAGTGTGTGTGTGTGGTTCACGGTGGAATGTGTGTGGGGGTTATGGTGGGGTGTGTGAAGGTCATGGTGGTGTGCAGGGGTTATGGTGGGGTGTGGGGGTCATGGTGGGGTGTGGGGGTCATGGTAGTTCACGATACAGTGTGTGTGTGTGTGTGTGTGTCCTGGGATGTTTTACAGTGTGTCATGGCCCAGAAATTGTCGGTTCTGTCCTTCGATACAGAGATGGGCGGGCGAGACAAGGTGGTGTACGGTGGTGTGGGGCGGCCATACAAACCCTCCATTATCTTATACTCAGTTCTAAATCCCATTACCGAACCCCAATCCCAGAGGCTCTTACAGAAGAAAAAAATTATACGGAATATAATAAGAATATAAACAAATAAAATAAATTACTGTATTGTTAAAAATAGGTTTAATTATCTTGAAATATGAATACGTTATACCCTAACTGAGAGGTCCGAGGTTTGGGGTTTGAGGGGTTGGAGTTCGATGGAGGGGTTAGCTGAAATGATCCAACATCATCCAAGTAGCAGCTCCAAAACTCGAAATCAATCTTACTGCTTCCTTCTTTTACATCTCAAGGTGCCGTTCGGGCGCATCCCCTGTTTAAAGAGTTTTTCATTAGCGTTCGTTCAATAATTTATATAGATAAGAGAAGGGAAACAAAGTGTTTTATCTTATCTTAATTACTTGGAGGATTATGATGATCAGCTGAAAGAATTTTGTCCAAAATTCGTTCTTGGTAACCTCGGGTATCAACTCGACTCCTGGTACTGCTGGCGGCCGTACGATCGTTGTCTGCGGATTATATTTCAACACCTGTATAAGTATTATTTGATAATATTTTACAACTTACGTAGAAAAACAATAGCTACTGATATACAGAGATTAAAAAAAATATAATAACATGAAGCTACATCCTTATTATTTGTGTTTATGTACATGACAGTTTTTCCTGACTGGTCCATTGCGGACTTGCGGTCACAGACACAGTGGAGCTGTGACTGTCTTGGAGGGAGGTAGTAACAAGTGTTGGTGTCGTGACTTGTGATTGAAAATAATTTTTTTTTGGATTTATAGTGAATTTAGACAAAAAGTATCCGGTGGAATATAACTAACTCTTGGATTATCATCAGGGATTGTACTTGAGGTGAGTTTCTTGGCAGATATTTGACTTTGTTGTGTACTTTCATTGACGAGAATACCATTGCCATTCATGGGAAACATTCGATTTTGTCTCATTTTGTCCACCAGGGTCCAGAGTTTCAAAGGTGCGTACGATCGATATTCCTCGTAACTGAAGATTTGAGAATGTACCCAACTGTTGACGTAAGCTGAAATAGTAAAATGATGTACAAAATAACAACGGACCTATTCTGAAGCTACTACAGTATACCTAGATACAACCACTTAGCACCAGTTAGGAGACAAAACCTTTCCATATATTTTTCATGTCCCTGTTGTTTCCAGAGTGGTGTTATGGTAGAGTTTCAGTGTAATTTTGATGCCATTTCATTATCTTCAGCCAACTTGTACTAAAGGTGTATATACTACATTATTTACGAGGATTATTCATCTAATGAAGCCTTGTGAATGTTGGTTGAGACTCGTCCACCAAGTGTTCTGTTATCCACTCAAGGAGGCGGTGGTAAGTTCTATTATAGTTTAGTTATTTTCCCGGGTGTTCAGGCAGAACCAACCCATCACACGTAAGTACTAGTGGCAAGAGTGAACTGCTTTCTTTGAGCAATCTTATTTTTTCATCAAACGTTATGATAAAAAAACTCAATCATCGAGATCGTTGAAACCGTTTTTTCATCCACTTGGCAACAGGAAATGTGAGAATGCAATTAACTGGCTCATTTAAGCTGTGACACAAACATGGATTATTTAAGCGTTTGTAAGTTAAAATTTCCTCAACTGATGTGAGGATGTTTAACTGGCTCACCAAAGCTTTGACACATTTGAAAATGAATTTTTTTTACAAGTTTGTAAATTAAATATGTCACTGATTTTAACAGTTGAGAACGTATCTGACTCCCACACAAAGAAGAATTATGATAGAGACGTGCGTTAAATTCCCCCCTGACGGGATGAGAGCGTATCTAACTGGCTTATTTAGGCAACTACAGAAACAAGGCTTCCAAAATGGCGTATATGCTGCACCTAGACTACAGTACCCAGAACACCTTTGTCTCACAAAGCACCGGCACAAACAAGGGTGAGAAAAGAACAGAGACGGCACTTAAAACTCACTCTTTGTTAGATACGCCCCTAAATGCCCAGTGGAGTGAAAAAAATCTCCTACAAATCCTTGTGAATCAGGACCGAGGGAGAGATAAAGATGGATTTAGGTGCAGGAAGCCTCACACATACACGCTACCATAATTCCCTGGTGTAGTGAAGGGCTTCCCCAAGTTAATCAATCTCGCCCATTCGCCACATAGCCAACGTTGAAAAAAACCCACGAACAAAACCGCAAAAGCATTTTTGGGATAATAGCTGACACAGACTTAACATAACGCTCCTTTGATAATCTGACTCCGGGTTAAGTTACTGTTTGATAAGGTTTGGGCAATTTAGGTAAAGTTGGATTATATTAGATTTTGACTTCGGTTAAGTTGGGGTAGATACGGTTTGGTTTATTAAGGTTTAGTATACGTAAGATTAGGATTAAATAAAGGTAGTGTAGAATTAAATAAGGCTTGGTTAAGTTGGGGTTAGATAAGATTATTTTTTAATAGGCTTAGATAATGAAAGGCGAGTTGAGAAAAGTTAATTTGGGAATTAAAATGTAAATTCGTGATTGATAATGTTAGATTTTAGTTAGTGTTAAATAGGTAAAGTTGGCTAGATTGACACATAGGTTGGTGTTATATAGTTTGTGGTATGTACAGTATTTGGTGTGGCAACGGAAGTAGTGTGGGTACAGTTGCAGCTGGTGGCCACGGATGAGCGGCTCCCTCCCTAGCCTATGTGATTCACACACCTTTTTCTACCACACACTCCCACCTATTGTAACCTACCCTGACCCTGCTTAAGTTAACGGAGTCTAACCCTATACAACGCTGCCTACCCCAAGCTGACTTTCCTAAACTTTACCTGGCTTAAGTTACCTTCTGAGAGATAGAAGTAAGATAGCCTCCACGAGTTCGCTGCTTTGGCGAATTGACAAAATTACTGAACTACATTTCAGCAAAAGATAACCATTTTTTTCATTCATAAAACATTTTTCATAATCGAAATCCACCCAAGAGTCTGCTGATGATATTTGAAACTTCATTATTTTGGAGTTGGGAGTTTGCCTATATTATTAACTGGAGGATAGCTGTCGACTATTATGTTGGTGTTGATATTTTATCCATTGCGAATTGTTTGGCGAGATTTGTCTCCATTTACCATTCAGGCGTGGATGTTACCCATTTCAATAGTGTATGGGTGGTGGTGATATTCTGTTTTCGACATTATAAGCCTTTTACTAGAGGTTTACAGTGGCGGCGTCATCAGTTAAACTAACTTGCAGGTGGGAGTGTCTGTTATGCTGGCCAGGTCTACACTGTTGGTGACACGAGCAGCAGGAAATGTTAGGTGGGATGCCGGGCGTGGCGGTTGTGTACACTAGTCACAAAGGCTCGTACGGTGAATATTTCTCGTAACTGAAGTTGGAAGAATGTACCTGATAGTATTACTGTAGAATTTAAAATTGATGTCCAGAAATGGCATAAAAATCACGCTGAGGCTGTACTTTAACATTAGCTGGGTATTAATATTCCACCTATATTGGTCCCAAGTAAACGTATGTAGTCAAAGTATTATTTCAGTGTAATTGTTAGGACGTTTATGGACGTTGGGTTTATGCTAAGCTTAAGTTAAGCTAGGAACTATCAACACGGCGGCGTCACACTAGTGTTCATTTTTCTAGTGTCGCTCAAACGAAACATCGTTTCCCCGGAATGACTTCCGCCAATTTCCGCGGTCAAGATCTACAGTATACTCATTATGAGGATATTTATATAAAATAAATATCGAGACACGTAAAGTAACGAAATTTAATTTTAAAATTATTCGGTATCACATTTTTAATAAAGTACTTAGGTGTAATTTTTTGAAAGTTGATATTCGTAAATACGTCTGATGTTTGTTTACAATGCGGAAAGACTGGCTAGTTCTCAATGCTTGTGTAACAAGGAGCGTTCAGACAAAACTGCAATCTTTAGAAAATTGAGACAAGAAAATGACGGAAAGCGTGCTTGTGTGACGCTGCCTTTACATTTTCACTAAGGAGGAATATTCAGGGTAGGAACCTCCGTGACGGTCGTGGCCCCAGGTGGGCTGCCGGGCGTGTGGTAAACAGACCAGAGTGGCGGGTAAATAAGTACCTTGACAAGGAATAGTGTTTGCATGTTTTTACGCGTGTGGTGGGTATTGTAATGGTGAGAATAACAAATTAAATGATGCTGATGTTATAATGTAGTTTGTGCATTAAGCTCGTAACAAGGTTAGTAATTACAGTAGTCATCAACAAATTTAATAGACATAGCAATTTCACTGGTTACTGCACACTGAAGTAAGAATTGCAACTCGGAAATTGGGGTTTTATAACAAATGGTGGTTATAAAATAATATATATTTGTTGTAACAGCATATATTGTGTTTATAGCGACATAAATAGTGGCCATAGCAACAAAGACAATGGCCTGCAGTAGCATTATATAACAACAAGTGTTATTTCCATTACACATTACGTACAACTTTTTTTTAAATTTAATTACTTCGGTTGTCTCTTGCATTTCCAACACGTTTTCTGTGTGATGTGTCATTACATTATTACCGTGGTATATAAACAAGCCATGGCTGCTTGTTTTTGTATTTACAAGGACATTACACCATGAGTGTCTGGAACCTGCTAGTATGTTGTGCTGTAGAATGTGCCTTTCATTTTGACACACTTTATCTTTACTTGAATTGATACAGTATCTACATAAACCTATTCCTGTATTTATATCTATTGCCTAGCCAAGCGTGTCATGCTATTACTTGTGTCTATGCTTTTATCTGTGTATGTAGATTACTCAAGCGTAACATTTTGTGTCTGTGCCTGTGTTATAACCTAGCCTAGTGGACCTTTTATTGTATCTTCATATACCATCGTTTCTCAATTAATATAAATATAATGAAATTGACCCAAGATGTTCTTATGTTAGGATGATGAAGTAAGGTGCAAGATGTGTGTAGCTACTCTATAATCCAAGATGTTTTGCATATAATTAAAGATGTGGTATAATTCGTTAGTTTGAGTTGAGAATGATTCAAGATGTGATCCAAGTATGATTCAAGACGTGTATATAAGCCAAGATGTTTTACGGGTGGTTTAAGAGGTGGCTTAATGACTTGGTGTAATCCGGGGTGATGGCAGAGGTGGCGGGAATTATGAGATTAAGATGACAGGTCGTCCTCCCACAACGGTACATCTTCCTGTTGTGTTCACGCTCACATCACGTCCGCTATGTCTCCCTGTTACGGTGGTGACTCACAGTCGCTGTGGGTAGATGATGATAATGGTGATTCTCTTTCGTGGTGGGGAAAATAATGGTGATTCGTTGTCAGAATAGGTAAATTATGGTGAATCACTATCGTGGTTGCTCGACTGTGATTGTACTGTCATGGAAAGAAATATAATAATGGTGACTCCTCCTCATGTTGATTGTGATTCCCCGTCATGGTAAAAAAAATTGGTGATAATGATCAAGTTCAAGAATGACGGTGATCTCACTATCATGGTGGTGACAGTGACTAGATCAACCAGGATGTTCCTACTTATCATCGTCATCATCATCACTGTAATCTCACTTGAAATTGCTGATAGTGAATGGTGATTAACGTCATATATTGAACATAAGGTTTTAGAAAAGTATTTGTGTTTATAGTGCTTTACAGGTAATGTAAAGACCTTTGTTATTGTTATAAATTATCGCTTCTCCGCCTACAATGGTTTTATTTTTAACCACAGGACCCAACACCCATCTTTTTGTCGTCTAAAACACATGATCAGTTGTAATACTAGTAAGGTAGTCATTGTGGTAGTAGGCACAGGCTGGTGGCGGCGGCGGCTGCGTAAACTAGTTGAGTGTTAGTGGTTTTGTGGTGGTGGGTAGGTGTGGGCGGTGGGTGTGTGTGGGTGGTTGGTTAATGTAAGAGGGTGGTAGGTAGGTGGGTGGGTGTGTGTGTGTGTGTGTGTGTGTGTGTTTCAGGTTCGCTTGTAATTAAGTTAGTTGTGTGTGAATGTTTCTGTGTACGTATGCTTGTGTGTGCGTGTGTATGTTCAATACAACTTCTCAAAGCTTATTCCACTGACGTTGAGGACAGGTGTGTTCGGTGTGGACCAGGGGCTAATTGATTAAAATTTGGAGTAGGTCGCTGGGTGAACTCAACGCAATGCGGCTTAAACTACTACATAAGTATTTCACGTGATGGATCAAAGGTCAAGTTCAGTGTGTCTTAACCACAAAACATACCGGTATAAAGCTGGCGAGTGAGCGTTCTCTGGCACAACCTCAACAAGGCGAGTGAGAGTTCTCTGGCACAACCTCAACAAGGCGAGTGAGCGTTCTCTGGCACAACCCCAACAAGGCGAGTGAGCGTTCTCTGTGAGTGAGCGTTCTCTGGCACAACCCCAACAAGGCGAGTGAGCGTTCTCTGGCACAACCCCAACAAGGCGAGTGAGCGTTCTCTGGCACAACCCCAACAAGGCGAGTGAGCGTTCTCTGGCACAACCTCAACAAGGCGAGTGAGCGTTCTCTGGCACAACCTCAACAAGGCGAGTGAGCGTTCTCTGGCACAACCTCAACAAGGCGAGTGAGCGTTCTCTGGCACAACCTCAACAAGGCGAGTGAGCGTTCTTTGGCACAACCTCAACAAGGCGAGTGAGCGTTCTCTGGCACAACCTCAACAAGGCGAGTGAGCGTTCTCTGGCACAACCTCAACAAGGCGAGTGAGCGTTCTCAGGCACAACCTCAACAAGGCGAGTGAGCGTTCTCAGGCACAACCTCAACAAGGCGAGTGAGCGTTCTCTGGCACAACCCCAACAAGGCGAGTGAGCGTTCTCTGGCACAACCTCAACAAGGCGAGTGAGCGTTCTCTGGCACAACCTCAACAAGGCGAGTGAGCGTTCTCTGGCACAACCCCAACAAGGCGAGTGAGCGTTCTCTGGCACAACCTCAACAAGGCGAGTGAGCGTTCTCTGGCACAACCTCAACAAGGCGAGTGAGCGTTCTCTGGCACAACCCCAACAAGGCGAGTGAGCGTTCTCTGGCACAACCTCAACAAGGCGAGTGAGCGTTCTCTGGCCCAACCTCAACAAGGCGAGTGAACATTCTCTGACACAAGCTCAACAAGGCGAGTGAGCGTTCTCTGGCACAACCTCAACAAGGCGAGTGAGCGTTCTCTGGCACAACCTCAACAAGGCGAGTGAGCGTTCTCTGGCACAACCCCAACAAGGCGAGTGAGAGTTCTCTGGCACAACCTCAACAAGGCGAGTGAGCGTTCTCTGGCACAATCTCAACAAGCACACATATACAGGAAGAAGGGGAGCCAGGTTTATTCTTGTACTCGAACATGTACTGTACTTGGATGTAAGCCCGGTGTGGAATTGAACTAAACCCAATCCTGTATGTACACCTTAACCAGTCCTGTACGTACACCTTAACCAGTCCTGTACTTACACCTTAACCAGTCCTGTACGTACACCTAAACCCATCCTGCAGTGGTGGTAAAAGTAACACCTAGTTTCACAGGGGCCTTGTTGTTACCAAGCTAATGAGTAATGCAAGAACATTACCCCCAAAAGCTTTAAAAACCTTAACCCCAAAAGCTTTAAAAACCTTAACCCACACTCACTGCATATTCTCTTGTTACTAAGCATAGATTGTGTTTTTATTCAACTGTTTGTTGTTACTAAGCGTTCATTGGTTGGCGTAAGAGTTAGGTGACGTCACTATACTACTACTATTACTACGACTATCACTCTTACCATCACCTCTTGCTACCACAACTACCACCACCACCACCTGGCGCTCCATGTTAGCCCTCGCCTCTCTCTCATAAGTGTTGTGGTATTTTTAAATTGGTTGCTTGTCTGTTAGATGGCAAACACGCATTCCTCTGTGTGCGTGTGTTGGGATGGTGGTGATGGTGGTAATATTTATATCTTGTCGCTTGCTTGTTCTGGCAGGCACATGTTTCTTGGTGTGTGTGTGTGTGTGTGTGTGCAGTTCAAATCAGTGTGGTGGTAATGGCAACATTTCTAACACGCTGCTTGTTTCTTACGAGGTCGCATGCCTGTGTCTACTTACTCGTTGGTGTGTGTAGCCCAGATATTAATGTATTCTCACTCGTGACCCTGACTACTTAAGACTACAGTATATCCCCCCCCCCCCCCCCCCCCATATATTTGGCCCATTCTTCTCATCGGAAATTGTTCTCCAAAGGGAAGTAAAGATGAACGAGAAAAGAATACTAGCTAGCCTATAGTCTTAAACCTAACCTAATCTTCCTTCGAATATACATGTAAAGTGAATCTGTATACCGTGCGTTAATTTTCTCCAGTAACTAGTGAAGTAAGGGAGGGAATAATTAACTCAGTTCGACACAAAGATCGATTCTCAAAGGTTCGTTCGCCATTTTTTCTCCCAACTGGTGGTGATGTGATATCGAGGAGATCTATATCTGTTAGTGGAAGTCTTATATCACATCGGTAAGCCTATTTGCTGAGGGATACCGGTAGGCCTAAGTCTACTATCATAAAGGAGAGTTGCCCAAAGGAGAAGGTGGGTGAACGTTTGTGTGGCGTAACTCGCATGATCTTGTTCTTATAGGGGCAGGGGAGGGGGACGCCAGACGCTTGTTGAGTGCTCGTACTGGCAGTGTTCGTGACAGTGGCCTTGGTGAAGTGGCAGAGTAATCATAAGAGTAACAGGTGGTGCACAGGTGTTGCTGGTGATGGTGTCGTAACGCTCACTACACTACACTATAGTTACGCTTGTGGTTATAGTGTAATAGTAATAACAGTACTTATAATATTAATACTGGTAATGATTATAATGATGCGGTTTTGTGGCTGTTGGCTCACTGAGACAGTGGCTGAGCTTTATCTGTTAAAACGACATATCTTCCCTCCATTTCCTGTAGTTTCTCCATACTTGTTTAGTAATGTTGGAGGTGTTCATATGATGGTGTTGATGATAAACCCGTAGCTGCTGCAGTAAAGACACAGCTGGTGTGAGGTGTGGTGGCTGCTGCACACATCTGTCCTGGGGAAGATCTTGTTAGTGATGATGACGGTGCGCCCCGGCGGAGTAGTGTAACTGTCCGTCTGTCCCTTTACTTATACCTGATGGTTTGACTGTTGGGGCGAGGCGGGGCCCCACCTTCCTGCCTTCAGTTTTTGTCTGCCTTAACTGTAATGTGACGACGTATCTGACTGACTCGTTTGAGCTACGATACAAAGATGGATTCTCAAAGGTTCTTACGTCGAGTTTTTGCCCTGATGAGATAGGTAAAAAACGTCGGCTGTTTGACAGGCTCGCTTGAGCTACGGTAAATACATGAATGTTATTCTCAAAGGTTCGTCAGTTAAGTTTTTGCCTTTAGTAATGTGAGAAAGTATCTAAGCGACTCACGTGACCCAGTACACAAAGGTGGAGTCTTGGGTTACTGCTGAAACGTTTATTTTTCCGTGTGGTGAAATAGTTCCTCTAGTTACGGTAGAGTCACGGTACACTTTTGACTGCATTAGTGACCCAGAAGTGTTGCATTCATATATCACCAGTTAGGAGAAAATGTTTTTATTTTTTTTCTAACTTGTGAGCCTTTAAGACGCGGTGGAGCATCCTGGGCGACGGGGGGAGGCGGGCGACCAGCCAGGTAGACACACGCCCGGTACCTTACCTTGTGTGACGATCAATAATGGTGGCCGTGGAGGAGTACCTCAGGGCTCATGCTCCGGCCTTCACCATCATTAAACAAGTTAAGGGTCAGAGTGCAGGCTTCAATTGTACCTCCCTCCCAGGTCATTATAGAGGTCACATGCCACGAGGGTGTGAGTTCTGGAGGTCAGTTGAGGGTTTTATAGATGTCGAAGGTCACTTATATTTTAGTTATGATTGAGGTCAAGAGGTCACCTTCCTCCCAGGTCAGAGTTCACGGGGTGGTTATGGTTAGTTACGAAGGTTGTTCAGATAAACCTCTAGTGGTCAAATGTTACAAGAGTGTCATAGGTGAGTTCTGAAGGTCACGTGGAGGATTTAAACCAACATAGGTAAAAGGTCACTTGAGGGAGCCAAGTCAGGTATGCGTTTGGAAGGTCACTTGGGGTCAGGTGGGTGTCAATGATCACTTGGGGTCAAAAGTAAATTCATAAAGTCGTGTAAAAGTCGGTTTATAGGTCAGAGGTCACGCTAAGGGTTGAGAGGTCACAAGTCGTCTCGTTACAGTCGAGTTTCAGATCAATTTCTAATCCATCCTGGCCTCACTGTGTCGTGACTTAGAGGAGGTAGAGGGAGGCGTCCTCACTCCTCCACGCTGGGAGATAAAGTAATAAAATAAACATGGTTGCCAGACCCCTCAGTCGTGCACCAGCTGACACGTTTCATTTAACTTAACCTAATCTAAATCAAATTAATCAAACTTAATGGAACTTATTCTAATATATCCTATTCTAACCACATAATCTAACCAAACCTAACTTAAGCTAATCTAGTCATAACTTAACCTGATCTAACCTTTGTGACCGTGAACGCTGGTAGGTCAGGTCGTGTCCTCAGAAGGCCACTTACCTCGCCTTGTGTTGTATACTCAGCCCACAACTACCTGATTATCTCGGCCTGTTTATGTCTTTTATTTGCTATATGTGGGCGTGGATGAAAGAGAAATTTGTGGGCGTGGATGAGGAAGATGATTGTGGGCGTGGATGAGGAAAATGGTTGTGGACGTGGATGAGAGAGATGATTGTGGGCGTGGGTGAGGAAGATGGTTGTGGGATTGGATGAGAAAGATTGTTGCAGGTGTGGGCGAGGGAGATGGTTGTGGGCGTGGATGGGGGAGATGATTGTGGGTGTGGATGAGGAAGATGGTTGTGGGCGTGGATGAGGGAGATGGTGAGGGCGGCAGCACATGACCCCGATGTGGCTAGAAAGCTTCACACTCCTGAGAGAGAGAGTAATGAGTGTGTTTGTGTGTTATATGGATAAATGTGTGTGTGTGTGTTATGGATAAATGTGTGTGTGTGTGTGTGTGATGGATAAATGTGTGTGTGTAATGGATAAATGTGTGTGTGTGTGTGTGTGTGATGGATAAATGTGTGTGTTATGGATAAATATGTGTGTGTGTGCTATGGATAAATGTGTGTGTGATGGATAAATGTGTGTGTGTGTGATGGATAAATGTGTGTGTGTGTGCTATGGATAAATGTGTGTGTGTGCTATGGATAAATGTGTGTGTGTGCTATGGATAAATGTGTGTGTGTGTGCTATGGATAAATGTGTGTGTGTGCTATGGATAAATGTGTGTGTGTGTGTTATGGATAAATGTGTGTGTGTGTGTATGGATAAATGTGTGTTGTGATAGTGTGTGTGCGCGCGTGTCAGGGTGTGTCAGGTAGTACACACACACACACACACAGCCAGGAGCAGTGAGAGCTGTGGATCACCTCACACCGGAACCCACAGCCTAGTTCTTAGCACACCATACCTGTATATCACCACACTATACCTGTCTACCATCACTATACCTGCATCACCACCATACCTGTATATCACCACACTATACCTGTCTACCATCACTATACTTGCATCACCACTATACCTGTCTACCATCACTATACCTGCATCACCACCATACCTGTATATCACCACACTATACCTGTCTACCATCACTATACTTGCATCACCACCATACCTGTCTACCATCACTATACTTGCATCACCACCATACCTGTCTACCATCACTATACCTGCATCACCACCATACCTGTATATCACCACACTATACCTGTCTACCATCACTATACCTGCATCACCACCATACCTGTCTACCATCACTATACCTGCATCACCACCATACCTGTATATCACCACACTATACCTGTCTACCATCACTATACTTGCATCACCACTATACCTGTCTACCATCACTATACCTGCATCACCACCATACCTGTATATCACCACACTATACCTGTCTACCATCACTATACTTGCATCACCACCATACCTGTCTACCATCACTATACTTGCATCACCACCATACCTGTCTACCATCACTATACCTGCATCACCACCATACCTGTATATCACCACACTATACCTGTCTACCATCACTATACCTGCATCACCACCATACCTGTCTACCATCACTATACCTGCATCACCACCATACCTGTATATCACCACACTATACCTGTCTACCATCACTATACTTGCATCACCACCATACCTGTCTACCATCACTATACTTGCATCACCACTATACCTGTCTACCATCACTATACCTGCATCACCACCATACCTGTATATCACCACACTATACCTGTCTACCATCACTATACTTGCATCACCACCATACTTGTCTACCATCACTATACTTGCATCACCACCATACCTGTATCACCACCATACCTGTCTACCATCACTATACCTGCATCACCACCATACCTGTATATCACCACACTATACCTGTCCACCATCACTATACCTGCATCACCACCATACCTGTATATCACCACTATACCTGTCCACCATCACCACTACCACACCGGAACCCAGGACACCTCTACTCGCTTCCTGGTGCTTCTCTCCCACACACACACACCTTCACCCATGGTCCCTCCTCCCACACACCGCCACCACTACACTCCCTCTCCACCACGACTCCTCCCCCCACACACACCCTCACTCATGTTACCTTCTCCCACACACCTCCACCACAACACACCCATGTTACCTTCTCCCACACACCCTCCCCCCACACACAGTAGCTACCTTCTCCCCCACACACAGTACAAGTGGATGTCATTAAGACGAGAGTGTGTGTGTGTGGGGGGGGGGGGGACCTCATTATCATAACCCGGAGTTCACGCTCTTCCGCTCTATATATCCGGGTTGTGCTATCAAGAACCCACCTCTCGGCACTCCTCAACCCCCCCCCCCCTTTCCTCCCCCTACTCCCCCAATTCCCCTCGACCCCCAATCCCTTTCCATTGTGCAAATACTCGACGGTTCGAACTTTAATTTTACCCTTAACTGGAGACGTAAGGACGCATTGAACTGACTCACTGAAGCTTCGATGCAAATATTCAATTTTTAAAGGTATTAAAGATTAATTATTTCTCTTTAATTTTATATATATACACCAAGGGATAAGAAACCCCATCTAGTTATACATATAGTCTCTGGTCAATATCTCCGCCATTTTGGATGCGTTTGTAAGGGGTCCAGTTAGTGTAGGAGGTGAATTCGTCAGGTGGTGTTGATCCAGGTCGCCAGGTGGTGATGATCCAGGTCGCCAGGTGGTGATGATCCAGGTCGCCAGGTGGTACAAATAAGTCTTCAAATCAATATCCGCCTCGCTGTCTCAGTGCGGGGAACTCATTATCATAACCCGGTCTTGGTGTCTTCTGCGGCGGTTATCCGGTTTATGGCGGCCATACGTCTGCCCCCCCCCCCATCCTTCCCCACATCATCATCCTCTTTCCTCCCTCATCATCCTCTTTCCCCCTCATCATCCTCTTTCCCCCCTCATCATCCCCTTCCCCCTCATCATCCTCTTTCCCCCCTCATCATCCCCCTCCCCCCTCATCATCCCCCTCCCCCCTCATCATCCCCCTCCTCCTCATCATCCCCCTCCCCCCTCATCATCCCCCTCCCCCTCCTCCCCCTCCCCCTCATCATCCCCCTCATCATCCTCCTCCCCCCTCATCATCCCCCTCCCCCCTCATCATCCCCCTCCCCCTCATCATCCCCCTCCCCCTCATCATCCCCCTCATCCCCCTCCTCCCCCTCATCATCCCCCTCCCCCTCATCATCCCCCTCCCCCTCATCACCCCCTCCCCCCTCATCACTCCCCTCCCCCTCATCCCCTCCCCCTCCCCCTCATCACCCCCTCCCCCTCATCATCCCACCTCCCCCCTCATCACTCCCCTCCCCCTCATCCCCTCCCCCTCATCATCCCCCTCCCCCTCATCATCCCCCTCCCCCTCATCATCCCCTCCCTCCCCCAACATTCGTAATTAAATGTTTTTCTTCGTAATCGAGTATGGTGGTGGGTCACTCTACCGGGGTGAAGGTCAGAGGTGAAGAGGTCATTACAGGGGACTCAGGGGTTTTTCAGGAGACGTGTGTGTGTGTGTGTGTGTGTGACCTCGGCCCACCAGAGGATAATAGTCTATCGCAGAATGAATCACAACCTTGATATAGCCAGTGGGTGTTTCCTGTTAAGAGTTTTCACTAGACTTTAAAAAAAAATAATGTGCCCCCTAAAAAAGCTTGTCAGTGAATGAGTCAGTCAGTCAATATAGGATTTACAATGCCATCCTCAGTCATGTCATAGGATTATTATTATTTTTTTTGCCTTGTCATGTCACCAAAATCTCATGTCATCTGCCCACGAGGTCCATCAAGCATGGTGAGGTCAGCTGGTGGTGGACTGTCTTACACTGCTGGCCACACACACTAACAACCAGGTTGATCATGGAGTGTCGCCCCGGGAGCTTGGTCGACCTGTGGGTAGGAGGGTGAGGGTAGGAGGAGGAGCCCCAAGAATGCAGGGCAGGTAGAGGCCAGGTAGCAATGACCACAAGGCGGAAACAAGACATGACGTGGATTGGCCAGTGTGACGCCCCCTCTCCTCTCCCTCCTCTTCTCTCCCTCTTTCCTTCCACCACTCTTCCGCCTTTCTTCCTCTCTCCCTCCCCCTTTTCTTCCTGTCTCCTTCCTCCCCATTTCCTTCCTACCGTCCTTCCTTTCTCCCTTTTTCCCCTTTCCTTCCTCCCCTCCCCTTTCTTTCCTTCCTTCCTCCCCTCTCCTTCCCCCCTCCCCTATTCCTTACCCTCTCCCCTATCCATAAAGGTCATGGCTTTTAGTTGTCAGGGGGGCAGGTGAGGGGGGGGGGGGGTCACAGTAGGTGCTGTTGTTGCCTCCACCTCGCTAACCTGGTCCCCCTCTTGTTAAAAATACACACGTGTTTGTTGGGCCCCTCAGGTAAGCTGATTTACTCCTCGTGCTCTGGCCACCTTCCCCGCCTACCCGCTGGAGGAGGTTTGGTTAGGTCAGGGTTAAAGGTTAGGTTAGGTTGCGTTGGATTAAGGTCGTAGGTTAGGTTGCGTTGGATTAAGGTCGTAGGTTAGGTTGGATTAAGGTCGTAGGTTAGGTTGGATTAGGATTATAGGTTGTTAGGTTAGATTAGGTAGATTTCATTTGTTTTATTTCACTTTTAAGTTAGAAATGTGCGCCTCGTCGGGGGGGGGGGGGGATATCATCTGACGTCATGTGGACAAGGACCAACCAGCGTAGGCTATACCCGCATACGCGTAGATTCTGTCTGGCCCCAAGTCGCTGCGGGTCACCTCCACGAGTTGTTAAAATCAATCTCAACCTTATTATCCCTGTGGCTGGGTCTGGTGTCGTCCTTACTGCAGTTTTAACGTTGGTTTGTTCTGAGGGAAATTTTTTTTTTTTTAGTTAATGATGAAATATGGGAGCGTTAGGTAGATGGAGCCTCTAGAATACACGCCAGGTAGGCTCCAATTGAAGCCTCTCTTAGCTAAAGGTGAAGCCCGCTACTGAAACACTTACGTAACTCCTGAAACACTGAAGCCTCTCATAGCATAAGGTGAAGCCCACTACTGAAACACCACCGAAGCCTCTCATAGCACACGATGTAACCCACGCCTGAAACACTGAAGCCTCTCATAGCACACGATGTAACCCACGCCTGAAACACTAAAGCCTCTCATAGCACACGATGTAACCCACGCCTGAAACACTAAAGCCTCTCATAGCACACGATGTAACCCACGCCTGAAACACTGAAGCCTCTCACAGCACACGATGTAACCCACGCCTGAAACACTGAAGCCTCTCACAGCACACGATGTAACCCACGCCTGAAACACTGAAGCCTCTCATAGCACACGATGTAACCCACGCCTGAAACACTGAAGCCTCTCATAGCACACGATGTAACCCACGCCTGAAACACTAAAGCCTCTCATAGCACACGATGTAACCCACGCCTGAAACACTGAAGCCTCTCACAGCACACGATGTAACCCACGCCTGAAACACTAAAGCCTCTCATAGCACACGATGTAACCCACGCCTGAAACACTGAAGCCTCTCATAGCACAAAGTGAAGCCCGCTACTGAAACACTTGCAGACTGGATCATGTGTAGCAGTCTCACTCAACACTCCCGCCTCTGGCCTGGTCACCCAAAAAACTAGTTGGTTACGTCTGCTTCCCCGCGATCCTTGGGTAGTGTAGCACAGTGGTGGTGGAGGTGATAGTGGGGTGGTGGTAGTAGTGGTAGTGGGGGTGGTGGTAGTGGTGGTGGAAGTGATAGTGGGGCGTGGTGGTGGTGGTGGTTCAAGGCTCATATCGGGGGTTCAAAGTTGGTTTTGGTCTGTTTTTGGAACCTCTGTGTGTGTGTGTGTGTGTGGCAGCTGGTAGTGTTAGGGGTTCATTAATATTATCACTCTAATTACAATATTACCAGCCATTGTTCCCTCGTTACCAACCCCTTGTTTGTGTTTTGTGACCTGTCTGTGTGAATGATTGGTGACATTGTTAGTATTATTGTTATTATTATTAGTATTTTTGTTGTAATACAGTATCATTGTTTATATTAGTATTAGCGGTATTATTGTTGTTATTATTATTATTAGACAGGGTAAATTAAGTGTAGTTAGGTCTAGTTAAGTTAAATTAATCTTGAGTTGTATTTAATCTTGTAACAACGTCTCGGTAGTCCTGTTCGTGGTACTGTACTGTAGTCTACTGTACTTTTCCAACATAGTTCATTGTCCCCTCTCCCCTTCCCCTCCCCCCCCCCCCCCCATACCTGACTTAACTATGGTGCTGCGCTCTTGTTAAAATTCCGAGTCTCCCTAAAGTGAAAATTTTTGCACCATCGTAAAAAAAAAATCCCGTAGTTACCATTATTAAAAAAAAACATATCCGTCTCTATACTTTTAACTGTATCATCACGTTACCATGACAACCGTTTTAGTAATAATGTATATCTGGATTTTTTTTTTATAGATTCACTTGTATATTGTATTATTTTGCGATGGTAATTTATTTCAAGGTAATTCGATTTATGAGCGTTATACTGTTGTGATTTAAAAACAAATATATTGAGTTACTTTGTGAATAAGTTTGGCGTGGGTTGGGGGGGAGGGGGTGGGGGGTGCTTGGTGGGGTGACGAGGGGGTGGGGGGTGCTTGGTGGGGTGACGAGGGGGTGGGGGGTGCTTGGTGGGGTGACGAGGGGGTGGGGGTGGTTAGTTGGTGATAAGGGGGGGTGGGTGGCTTGATGTTACCTGTTAATAGTGACTTATATACTGTGTGTGCGGTGTAATGGTCAGCTTGCTCGCCTCGCAAGCCAGTGGACCAGGGTGAAACTATGGGCAAGTTTCTTTACCCCATTTGCCTCTGTCTATCCAGCAGTAATTGGGAACCTGGATGTTAATCGATTTGCGGATCGTGTTCCAGGGTAATAGTTAGCCAGTGCAGTTGGCGAGTTGTCCGGCCATCCTCGTTACACGAAGGGCGACCATTACCATTATATGTGTGTCCTTGTCTTCACACTAGTTTGATCTGATACAGGTAATATTTCTTTTAAACCTGAGAAAATCGACCTTTTTTTTCCACCTTAATGCAAAATCAAAACGAAATAAAAAGGCTATATCTGTCGCTGTGTATTGTACCGTAAGTCTGATGATAATAATAATATCAACGTTTTCCTTCATATTTCCTGCCCCGGGGTGATACAGTGTTTCCTAACCTAACCTAACCATGACACAAGTGGCCATGCGTCTCTCAGCTTTCTCCGGGGGGGGGGGGGGGGGAAGATGAGTAAAATAACGACGGTGATGTTGACGAATGTGACTACCAGCAAACCACCTTCCTCCTAGCGACTGACCACCCCTACCCACCACCCACCCACCCCCCCCCCCTTGTCTGAGCTGTCACTGGGTTTAGGAATGTGAAGGCGGGAGATGGATTAGTTACCTTAGTGCTAACCTAACCTAATGTAACCTAACTTAATCTAATCTAACCTAAACTAACCTATTCTAACCCAAACCCAATAATTAACTTTAATCTGACCTTACCTAACCAAACCTAATCCCTATTTAGCGCTACGGTGTTAGTGAGGTAGTGAGAGGTGTGGTGCTGGTGGTAGTAGTGTGTGTGAGAGGTGAGGTGCTGGTGGTGGTAGTGTGTGTGTGAGAGGTGAGGTGCTGGTGGTGGTAGTGTGTGTGTGAGAGGTGAGGTGCTGGTGGTAGTAGTGTGAGTGAGTGGTGAGGTGGTGGTGTGAGTGAGTGAGAGGTGAGGTGCTGGTGGTAGTGTGAGTGAGTGAGAGGTGAGGTGCTGGTGGTAGTAGTGCGAGTGAGTGGTGAGGTGCTGGTGGTAGTGTGAGTGAGTGAGTGAGAGTCAATTGTCCAATAAAAAAAAAGATTTAAAAAGTGGACCTGGACCATGATGTTCCTTTATGCCTGTACCATAAGACCGCTTCTCTGGCGTAGCTTCCATAAATGTCTTATTGCTGGTTGGAGTGGTGGTGGTTGTGTGGAGTGGTGGTGGTAGGTGGAGTAGTGGTGGTTGTGTGGAGTGGTGGTGGTAGGTGGAGTAGTGGTGGTTGTGTGGAGTGGTGGTGGTGTGTGGGGGGGTGGTGGTGGTAGGTGGAGTGGTGGTTGTTGTGTGGGGTGGTAGGTGGGGTAGTGGTGGTTGTGTGGAGTGGTGGTTGTTGTGTGGGGTGATGGTGGTAGGTGGAGTGGTGGTGGTTGTGTGGAGTGGTGATGGGAGGTGGAGTAGTGGTGGTTGTGTGGAGTGGTGGTGGTTGTGTGGTGTGGTGGTGGTTGTGTGGAGTGGTGGTGGTAGGTGGAGTAGTGGTGGTTGTGTGGAGTGGTGGTGGTTGTGTGGAGTGGTGGTTGTTGTGTGGGGTGGTGGTGGTAGATGGAGTAGTGGTGGTTGTTGTGTGGGGTGGTGATGGTAGGTGGAGTAGTGGTGGTTGTGTGGAGTGGTGGTGGTGTCACTGTGGTAGTGTCTTAAGTATGGTGTTGGAGATTAGTACAAGAATATCACTTTATTCTGTATGTGTGTGTGTGTGTGTGTGTGTTATAGCATGGCATTCTGATGAGATGTTTGCGTGTGTGTACGGACTCGGGCATGTGGATGTGTGTATTAAGCCACTTGGCAAGTCTGTGTGTGTGTGTGTACGAATGTGTGTGTGTGTGTGTTTGTTTGTGTGGTTAATGCGTCTTTTTTGTGTGTGGCAGTTGGCGGGGCGACACTGTGATGGCTCCCTTAATTCTCGTAGTATCGCATAATGGCATTTTTGCGGTAGAGTCTCAGGGCAATGTCGATGCCATTTATTTCCTACATGTAAAATGGGGGAAGTTATGGACTTTGCTACAGTTCTAGTTAAGGGGAAATTAACTATGGAAACATGTTGAGAATTTGTGATGACTTTCTTGCCACCACAGTACACCATAACTTAGCCCCGGACAGAGAGAGAGAGAGCTATTACGTGTGTTTGTGTATATGGTGGTTATATAATTGTTCTTATGTACTGCATTATGTAGGTATGTATGTATGGGTTACATAATAAAGTAGGTGGCCCCACACGGTCCATATAAACAATGAACCGTACGTGAACCAGCCTACCTCACCTCCCTAGGTATGTGTGTATGTGGCTATGTGTGTTATTGTAATATCCTGTACTGTATGTGTATCTAACCTTGGCCTGTGTGTGGCAGTCGGATGTAACATGTGAAAGAACTGATGCGTGTGTGTTTGTATGTATACTCGTATTGTTGTATGTTTGTGTATTTGCGTGATTGTATGTATGTATGTGTTTTCATGTGTTTGTTTTTGTACAGTATATGTGTGTTTGTATGTATGTATGTATGTGTATAAAAGCCATCCATTACTAATTTAGCCACGAACTATTTAACACAAGTGTAATTAGGCATGTAACTGCTCTGTGTTTTAGTAACCTGCAGATGTTAAGGGAAAGTGTGTGTGTGTGTGTGTGTGTGTGTGTGTGTGTGTGTGTGTTGGTGTCTGTGTATGTTTTTGTATAGATGTGTGTAGGTGTGTGTGCGTGTATGTATGTAAGTATGTGTGTGTGTGTATGTGTAGGTATGTGTGTGTATGGTGAACTCGGCAGTATAGCACCAGCCAGACAAGGTCATGGTCCCCCCCCCCCCCCCAACATGACCCCGCGAGCCACACCAGGTAGAGACCAGGTATACCGTCTACCTGGTGATTAGCCTACCTGCTGGTCCACGCCCAGTTAAAATTCACTCACTGTTACTCCGCTTTTACTCTCACTATCTCACTACCTTCACTATCAAGAGTCAGGTCTCCTTCACTATCATGAGTCATGTCCCCTTCACTATCATGAGTCAGGTCCCCCTTCATTTATGAGTCAGGGCTCCTTCACTATCAAGAGTCAGGTCCCGCTTCACTTATGAGTCAGGTCTCCTTCACTATCAAGAGTCAGGACTCCTTCGTTATCATGAGTCAGGTCCCCCTTCACTTATGAGTCAGGTCTCCTTCACTATCATGAGTCAGGTCCCCCTTCACTATATCATTACTATCACTTTACCTCTCACTATCACGGCCCTTTTCACCTTCACTATCACCAACACACTATCACAGCCACACGTTATTACCATCACACTATCATACGTTAACTGAGTGTGGTGTTTTGTAATGTTGTATGGTGGTGTGGCATAGTGTGGTGAAGCGTCGTGGGTAATGTGGTGTAGTGTGGGGTGTCGTAGTGTAGTCTAGTGTGGCGCAGTATAGTGTAGTGTGGTGCGTAGTGTATTGCGTTGGTCAATCAAATACTACACCTGTGGACTATAATACTGTAGAGGTGAACGACTTTTTACTCGCGTTGCTTAAATGCCTACAGGTAACAACGCTTAATTAACGAGTGAGTCAGGTGTGAGTGTCTGGTAGCGTTAGGGCCGGCATTGTCTTCACCCCAGTTTCCGCCATTCCTCACCTGTCCAATATAATATTTATCTGTGTTTATGGGATTTTTTTTTATATATATATACTGTACATTGTGGTGTTTTGTGTTTTAATGATTAGTTTTTTTTATTATTTTGGTTTGTTTAAAGACTTTTGGTGATATGATGCAGGTGTTTACTCTTGAGAACACACACACACACACACACTCACTCACTCACTCACTCACACACACACACACACTCACACTGGTATAGCAGCTGACCTATGTTGTACCACCCCCCCCCTCGTTGTGATAGTGAAGCATGCTATTGGTTGTCTGAGATGAAAGTATATAACTACGTGGGTTAGGTTAGGTTAATATTTTTTTTTCTTTCATTCCAGACTAGATTAGGTTGTTAAGTTTAGGTTAAGTTAGGTTCGGAGATTTAAAGGTACTAAGGTCAGATTAGGGTAGGTTAGGTTAGGGTAGGTTAGGGTAGGTTAGGTTAGGTTAGATGTGGCTAGTAGTTTAGATTAATCTTGGTAAGGTGAAGAAAGACTGGTGAGGTTTTTATAGTGGATCTCTCTCTCTCTCTCTCTCTCTCTCTCTCTCTCTCTCTCTCTCTCTCTCTCTCTCTCTCTCTCTCTCTCTCTCTCTCTCTCAGGTGTCAGCTCGGAGAATGTGAATAACTTCCTGGATGTCGACCTTATTAACCCCCTGAGTACGAGGACTTAACTTCTTGAGTACGAGGACTTAACAACCTGAGTACGAGGTGGTGGTGATGACTTTACTGGTAGTGATGGTGGTGATGATGGTGGGAGTGGTAGTAATGGTAATGTTGTTGATGGTGGTGATGACTTTACTGGTAGTGATGGTGGTGATGATGGTGGGAGTGTTAGTAATGGTAGTGTTGTTGGTGATCGACCTTCAAGCTACACTGACCACATGCTTCTCTACCCTATAATATATAGTTCCTCACCCCCCACACCATTACTACCTTACCTCACCTGTTTCAGCCAGCTCTATGTATGTCAGATCTGGTTGACTGACTGACTGACTGACTGAGAGAATGTTTCCTAACCAGCCAGCACTATGTCTTGCTTATGGCTAATTCTATCACGTATCGTCTTCTTTTTGGGAATTACCGAAGACATTTTGACTCGTGTATATTCCATTTTTGTGTTGTAGCGTAAGGGAATGATTTAGGTACGTATCTCGTCGACTCCATCTTTGTGTCGTAGTTGAAGTGAGATTGTCTGATAAACTTTTTTAATTTTATTTGGGAGTAGAATTTATCGTAGGAACTTTTTTTGGGGGGGAGGAGGATGTTTCTCTGTGTTGTAGTGTACATTGGTGTGTTTATGGTGGTGATGAACCGAGGTTTGTTGCTGATAATTGTGTGTTTAATGTCAATAATATGAACACACATCAGAGCCCTCACCACACCTCCACCACACATCAGTCCCCCTCCACACCTCTACAACACATCAAGTCCCCCACCCCTACACATCAGAGCCCTCACCACACATCAGTCCCCCTCCACACCTCTACCACACATCAAGTCCCCCACCCCTACACATCAGAGCCCCCACCACACATCAGTCCCCCTCCACACCTCTACAACACATCAGTCCCCCTCCACACCTCTACCACACATCAAGTCCCCCACCCCTACACATCAGAGCCCCCACCACACATCAGAGTCCCTCACCACACAACCTCCCCCACACATCAGAGGCCCCCACCCCCAGCCCCCACACTACGACACACACACCTATAAATATTTCCATCACTCGTCAAAAGCTGCAAAAATTGACATTTCCAGTGGGTTGCTGGACGCACATTTCATTCAAATTGGTGAGACCTTCCAGCCGTCACCGTAAACGGGTCTAAATTCTCGAAATATTGGTGTGTAATTTTCCCTCCTGACTGTGGTAGAAGAAGGCGGCCCTGTGGCGGTAGAGGTAGAGTCTCGGTGTAGTTTAGACGTCCTTTGTGTCGTTGCTGCAGCCAGTCACGTGTGTTTAACTTCACCATTTATAGAGGAAATTTAATGTTATGTGTTTAGTTAAGTGAACCAGTTAGATTCTTTCTCATATGATCATTTAAAGGAAATTTAACTTCGGCCTATTTGATAATCTTTTTTAGTGTTAAGTGAGACATATGTTCTGTCTCCTTCACTTGAGGGGAAAGTTTATCTTACGAACCTTTGAGGATCCGGCCATCCGGGTTCCTAACAGGTTGAGGGAGCTTACACACCAAGATGGCGTCTCCTCCCCCCCTTCCCCCCAGGCATTGCGGGAGATGCGTGGGAACTTGTGGGTGTCACGGGGGATGTGTGTGGGAACCTGTGTGTAGTGTTGGAGGAACCTAACCACCTTCACTACTACTGCTGTTCACATACAACCAATACTGGTGGAGTGGTTGTGATGGTACAGGGCTGGCAGTGATCCAGTGGCCCGGGGTTCGAATCTCAATTGAAGAGGCCGATAGTGTCTGTGTGAGTGAGTGTGATAAATATAGGAGTATTATAAACAATATTCCCGCCAGTGTATAGACAAGACATAACTTGGTCTTGATCGCCAGAGATTCCTGCGTTAATTTATTTTTATTTTAATCAATAAAGAAGTTGGTACAAGAGAAACCTCGACACTGGTAGAGGCTGGGAGTTCTGTGTTAGGTTTTGCTGGTTTTTGTTGTGATTTTTCTTTTTGTTTACTTCCACCAACGTTCTTGACACACACACCTACAGGTCTGTCTCCACCAGTTCCTCTCAGATTTTAGTTCATGTTTTTTGCCACTAGGTCAGACGTGAACATGTAAACAAACGCTACATCTTACAATTCACCCAAGGGGCGTTCATAAGGCACAAAATATACTGTATATGGTTTTTGATAGTGAGGTGATACAAGTTTTTGGCCGCCAGGGAGCTCACAAGCTTAACGTGTTCCGGGGTTGAACTTTGTCACTGCACATCACAATTCGTTTAAACTGTCACAGATGATGGACACTGATATCGTATAAGTTTTTTTAGTTTGTAGCACACCTTCTAGTTTATTGTGCACCCCGTGTATGGTGAGTCAGGGCTGGGATCCTTGTGGTTACTTGAACTGACTCTCGGGAGGATCTTTACCATCAACCTTCTCTGGTCCACAACCTGATCAACCTGACTCGTCTCATCCCCCCACGGGAAAGGTTTAGGGTACTCGTGTTCTGTCCGTCTGTTTATCTGTTTGTTGGTAGGTAAGTGATTTCCACACAAAAACTAGATGTTTTTTTTTTTTACACGGTTGATGAACACTGGCAGTTATGAGGGTGGAGGTCAGAGCGATGATTCAAGTTATTTGTGGTTACCCAGACATAAACATAAATATTCACCAGGAACCTTCTGAAGGAGTGTGTGAGGGAGGGAGATGGTGGTGTTACACAAGTCTCCGCCATAGTAGTGTCACAATGTGGCCAGCGGTAAGTGACTTGTGGTTTACCCAGTCTAAGACGACCACCTCTGCTGAGTTAAGAAACTCTAGTAAAGTGCAAGTTTAGAATGGAACTTAAAGTGTTTGCCAATAGGTTGAGGCTGAGTCTATTCCCAGGGCGGACGTGAACGTGATAGGTGGTCCTGACATCAACACCCACCGTCAGCCTTCATATTTAAGACACTGGCTGTGGGGGACGAGTGTAGCCGGAGGTGTACTGTCGTTTTACACCAGCCGAGGAAGTCTCACGCGATGGTGTACCTGGAGTTACCTGCCGTGTAGTACTGAGGGAGGCGCTGCTCCTGCCCCCAAGCTACGTGTTCAACTAAGCTTCCAGGATGACACAACCTGATCATCCAGGCTGTTACTGGTGGCAGCCCGCAGCGTGGATAGTCTCCCTCTAGTACACAACACAACACAACCCACCAAACCACAACACACTGGAGAAGGCTCTGAATTATCTCCCAGTCCAGCGGATCTCATGATGATTGGAAACCTCTGCTTATCTCACCTGATGATTAAACACTCTAATGTTAACCTAACCTAACCAAACATAACCTAACCTAACCAAACATAACCTAACCTAACCAAATATAGCTTAACTTAACCTAATCAAACCAACTAAAGATTTAAAGACGGTAATGGCGTCGAAATTATATTATCAGTTGAGACTTGAGGGAATTTATAAACCTCCTCTTACACATATACGGGATAAAAAATAATATATACGGTATCGTCTTAATCTTTAATAATCCTGAACGTTGATGGTGTGTCAGGGTAAAGTTCTCTTGGTAAATATTTTTCTCAAACGTAAAAAAAATGCAAAAAGGGCAAAGTAAAAAACGTAAAAAGTAAAAAAAAAAAAAAATTAACGCAAACAAGTAAAAAAAACACGTAAAGTAAAAAACAAAAAACTTAACAAAAGCAAAACGCAAAAAAAAAGGTAAAAACTTAAACAAAATCATTAAGTAAAAACATCTAAAAAATAATAATTATCACGTCCAAATTTTGCTTGAAAATTATACCGAGGCTCTTACCTTAATTAGATCACTTTACTTAACTCCCGGTAAAAAAAAAAAAAAAATTAAAAGAAAATCTAAACTTACGTGACATCTTTAGAAAAATATGAGTATGAATTTTTTGTCTTTTATTAAAATTGGTGCTAAGTGGACGTACCTAGGAAGAGTGTCTCAGTGTAGATACGGTATTGGTGTGATTTTTAGTGTGTGTGTGTGTGTGTCAGTCAAGTCAGTCAGTCACTTGCCCTTATTTCTTTATCATTCAGCTGCACGTGTGAAGGATATTTATGCCGTTACTGTAGTAGTTTTCAATGTTGTTTTGATTGTCCTTATCGTTTCGTAACATAAATTGAGTTTGGTATAGGATCTCTCTCTCTCTCTCTCTCTCTCTCTCTCTCTCTCTCTCTCTCTCTCTCTCTCTCTCTCTCTCAATATACAGTAATAATGTTCAGAATTTTATTTTTTTTTTTAAGAATTTGTCGTGAGTTATTTAGATGAGTGAATTGTTATGTTGTTCTACTGGGGGAATGTAACGTAGGAACCTTTTGAGAATTCACCCATTGTCCTCACACCGTCACCCACCAATTAGGAGAAAATATGAACCTGAGGACCGTTGTTGGATGGGGGGGGGGGGGGGCTGACATCAGACACGCTGGGGTTAGTTGTGACGAGATGCTATCATGTTGCATAGTGACCACGGCACTCACCACACTACATTCACCACACTACACCTCACTAGACACACTACCCTGCACTTCACACCTTATACCACACGCCTTACACTACACGCCTTACACTACACCACACGCCTAACACCACACTACACGCCTTATACCACACGCCTTACACCACACACACGCCTTACACCACACACACGCCTTACACCACACTACACACCTTACACCACACACACGCCTTGCACCACACGCCTAACACCACACACACGCCTTACACCACACGCCTTACACCACACTACACGCCTTATACCACACGCCTTACACCACACACACGCCTTACACCACACTACACGCCTTACACCACACACACGCCTTACACCACACACACGCCTTACACCAACTGGAACAACTAATAATGAATTTTAACCAAACGTGTCATTCGGATATGTTACAATAAGCACCTCATACTAATTCAGTGATGAGTGTCAACATAACGTAAATATAATCTAACTTAACCTAACCCAACCTTCTCAGATAACATTAGGGTGTCTAATCTTCAGGTGAAATCTAGGGTGTCTAATCTTCAGGTGATCCGAGTTCTATGACACCAGTAATGTTGTGTCGCCTGGCAGGAGACACGTGTACTACCTGTGTCTTGTCTAACTTAATCTTGTGACCCTAAAAAAATTACCTGATTAATTAAGATGTTGATAGGAGGGGAACACGCAGTAATGACCCGGCTAATCTGGTCCTCACCCGGGAAGGAGCTTGGTGGTGGGGGTAATGGGAGGAGGAGGGAGAGGAGATGAAGAAGAAGAAGAAGAACCTTTGGAATCGATGCCAGGTAAACGCCAGGTTAATGAGGAAAAGGGGGAGGGAGAGAATGGGAGGAGAGGAGGAGCACCACAGTGATGATGGTGATGGTAGTAATGGTGGTGATGGTAGTTGTATAGTGACATTGGTATGGTGGGGATGTTTAGCGTTGGTGGTGATGGTGTTACAGTGGTAAGCTCTGTGGGTGAAAGTTATAACCACGGTGGTGATAGTTATAGATAGTACTGGTTGTAAGTGGTGATGGTGGTAGTCCAGATGGTGGTAGTCCAGATGGTGGTAGTATAGGTTGTAGGGGGGGGGGTTATAGCTATATTATGAATAAGTTTAGCATCAATTGGTATGTGTATGGTGCTAGTGATGGTAATGGTGCTCAGACGTGGTGATAGTTGTACTGGTTGATCATTCGTGGTATTATGTGGTGGTGGTAGTTATGGTGAAAGAGGTAGTACTGATGATGGTGGTAGTTATGGTGATACAGGTAGTACTGATGATGGTGGTAGTTATGGTGATACAGGTGGTGGTGGTGGTAAAAGTCATACATATAGTGCCCTGGTATACCTTGTTATGGTGAGTGGTGTGGATTTTATTGTTTTTGGTGTGGTGTGTCCATGTGTGTGTCTGGGTGCGTCCATGCGTGTGTCTGGGTGCGTCCATATGTCTGGGTGCGTCCATATGTCTGTCTGGGTGCGTCCATGTGTGTGGGTGCGTGTTTGTGTGTGTGTGTGTGTGACGTCCTTGTGAAGGCCCCCACCTGGCAGCAGCTGTAGGAGGAGGGGGGGGGGGGGCAGGGAGGGGGTAAAAGTCAACCATGTCCGGGGTATGAGGAGAAAGTTGGTGTTGGAGTAGAGGGTATGTGGGGCACGCGAGCCTCCACCACCACCTGCACCTCACCATCACATGCACCTGCACCACCACCACCACATGCATCACCACCACATGCATCTCTCTTCCCCTACACTTATGACACTGACCCATAGTGGCGCTGGTCCATAGTGGCACTGGTCCATAGTGGCACTGGTCCATAGTGGCGCTGGTCCATAATGGCGCTGGTCCATAGTGGTGCTGGTCCATAGTGGTGCTGACCCATAGTTGTGCTGGTCCGTAGTGGTGCTGGTTCATAATGGCGCTGGTCTATAGTGGTGCTGGTCCATAGTGCTGCTGGTTCATAATGATGCTGGTCCATAGTGGTGCTGGTTCCTAATGATGCTGGTCCATAGTGGTGCTGGTTCATAGTGGCGCTGGTCCATAGTGGTGCTAGTCCATAGTTGTGCTGGTTCATAGTGGCGCTGGTTCATAGTGGTGCTGGTCCATAGTGGCGCTGGTTCATTATGGCGCCGGTTCATAGTGGTGCTGGTTCATAATGATGCTGGTCCATAGTGGTGCTGGTCCATAATGGTGCTGGTTCATAGTGGTGCTGGTCCAAAGTGGTGCTGGTTCATAGTGGTGCTGGTCCATAGTGGTGCTGGTCCATAGTGGTGCTGGTCCATAGTTGTGCTGGTTCATAGTGGCGCTGGTTCATAGTGGTGCTGGTCCATAGTGGCGCTGGTTCATTATGGCGCTGGTTCATAGTGGTGCTGGTTCATATGATGCTTGTCCATAGCGGTGCTGGTCCATAATGGTGCTGGTCCATAGTGGTGCTGGTTCACAGTGGTGCTGGTCCATAGTGATGCTGGTCCATAGTGATGCTGGTTCATAGTGGTGCTGGTCCATAGTGGTGCTGGTCCATAATGGTGCTGGTCCATAGTGGTGCTGGTCCATAGTGGTGCTGGTCCATAGTGGTGCTGGTTCATAATGATGCTGGTCCATAGTGGTGCTGGTCCATAGTGGTGCTGGTCCATAGTGGTGCTGGTCCATAGTGGTGCTGGTCCATAGTGGTGCTGGTTCATAATGATGCTGGTCCATAGTGGTGCTGATCCATAGTGGTGCTGGTTCATAATGATGCTGGTCCATAGTGGTGCTGGTCCATAATGATGCTGGTCCATAGTGGTGCTGATCCATAGTGGTGCTGGTCCATAGTGGTGCTGATCCATAGTGGTGCTGGTCCATAGTGGTGCTGGTCCATAATGATGCTGGTCCATAGTGGTGCTGGTCCATAGTGGCGCTGGTCCATAATGGTGCTGGTCCATAGTGGTGCTGATCCATAGTGGCGCTGGTCCATAGTGGTGCTGGTCCATAGTGGTGCTGGTCCATAGTGGTGCTGGTTCATAATGATGCTGGTCCATAGTGGTGCTGGTCCATAGTGGTGCTGGTCCATAGTGGCGCTGGTCCATAGTGGTGCTGGTCCATAGTGGTGCTGGTCCATAGTGGTGCTGGTCCATAGTGGTGCTGGTCCATAGTGGTGCTGGTCCATAGTGGTGCTGGTCCATAGTGGTGCTGGTCCATAGTGGTGGTTTAACTCGCAGTGTAGGTATTTTTGTCCATCTCTTAGTATAGTGGCTCTCACATTGATCCCGGCAACGTTTTCTAATGGCTCGTTATGCTTCGTAAATGCCTACAGTACTGTGTTTGTTGTTGCATTGTAGCGGTTATGTATTATTATCATTATCATTGTCATTATTTTAGGCTAGAAAAATCTTATTATTCTGATTAATAATAATAATAATAATAATTAACGGTTTATTGAAAGAGCTTGGCAGCCAGAAGGCTGAAAATATACAGTTACATATTTGGGGAGTGGGTTACGAATTACAAATAATATACAAGTAACATAAGTGACACAAATAAGACATATAATAACTTAGATGGGGAAAAGCTCAAACTACAGTTCAATTCAACATAGTGACAGTGTTACAGTATTACAAGTTATTGATAATTTTTACAATGGTTGGGACTGGGCTGTTCTTATAGCGATCAGTTCGTGCACGTATGGGCTGGATGCGGTTGTGGTGTCGAACAGCAATTCTCGGACAAGGGACCTCGGGTGGTAGTAGGAGCCGGTGTCGGGGATGGTGTAGAAGCTTCTTACCAAATTTGCAGATGAGGTCGTGGTGATGGTCAGTGAGAGTCGAAAGGGTCAGTGTGTTGAGCGCTTCTTGATATGTGGAGTAGGAGGAGGAGAGAATAATCTTGCATGCCCTCTTTTGCACTTTTTCTAGGTGTTTACGTTGTGTGGCATTTAGGGAGGAAGACCAGGTGGGGGAGGCATAGGTGAGCTTGGGAAGTATGAATGTTGTGTAAACACTGAGGAGCTCGTGTGCAGGAACTCCGAGGGACTTGAGTCGGCGGAGGAGGTGGAGACGGAAACTGGAGGATTTGACAACTTCATTGACGTGTGGTTTCCAATTTAGTTTGTTGTCTATGGTGACGCCGAGGAGCTTCGTGGAATCTACGACCTGGAGTGTGTTCGGACCTAGAGTAATGGAAGGAGGTGGGACAATGTCGGAGGAGAGGTTGATGTGCATAACCATGGTCTTGGTATGGTTGATGGTGACATGGTTGTTGGTAGCCCAGTTTTGGAGACTGTTCAATAAATCCTGAAGGGCGGTATAGTTGGGAGCAGAATTGTTGACGCTGATCCCAATGGTGGAGTCGTCGACATATTTCCAGCGAGCAGGGGTTTCTCTTAGGGCATCATTGATGAGCATAAGGAAGCAGAGTGGTCCCATCTTGGTGCCTTGGGGGACGCCACAGGTGAGTGACTGAAAGGTGGAGACAGCCCCTCGGAAGCGTACAGCTTGGCGTCGGTCACTGAGGAAGTCTGTAAGCCATGGTATGAGGCTTCTTCGAAGCCCGAGGTCAATAGCTTTGTTGATGATTATAGTGTGGTCGACTAGGTCGAACGCTTTAGTGAAATCAATGAAGGCGACAGCTACAGACGTTTTTCGTTTCTCGAGATGGCGGTATATGTAATCGAGAAAGCTGACAAGACAGTGAGTGGTGGAGGAAGTTTTCATGTTGCCAAATTGCTGAGGGTCTACGACTCCTGCAATATCAGCATAAGCCCAGTCGAACACAAAACTTTCACAGATTAGGCTGGGTATTGGGGTGATTGCTATAGGTCGTAGCTGATTTAAGGATTGTGGGCTGGTTGACTTGGGCACTGGTGATACATAAGAGGTCTTCCAGTCAGCTGGGCATCTGGCTTGACTGAGAGAAGCATTGATGATGGAGCAGAGGGGTTTAGCAAGCTCCGGGGAGAACTCCTTGAAGAGTTTCATTGGTAAGTCAATGGGGGTGGTAGAGCGTTTTAATTTTAGTTTGTCCAGGCGTTTTGCTACGTCAAATTCTTCTACTAAGTCAGTGGGAAGGGAGGCTGGTAGGTAAGCAGGGAGAGTGGTTGTGTCAAGCCGTGGGAGCGTCTGGCATATAGTAGCGAAATGGTTATTTGTTTGCTCAGCTGCGTCAACACTAGTGAGATGGCTAAGGAAGGGGAGGGGGTGTGTCTTATTGTTTAGTCCACAGAGTTCTTTAAGCTTACCATACCATTGACTGATGTTGGTCTGTTTCAGGTGTTGTAATTTGGTTGGGTAGTGGGACTTCTTTGCAGTGCGTATTTCGCGGATGACTCGGTTGCGAAGGGACCTGTAGCGGATGTGGTCATTGAGATGAAAGGCTCTGTCTCTCTGTTGCATAAGTCTTTTGATCCGAGGTGTGATCCAGGGCAAGTCAGCTGGGTGAGATCTGACGGACTTCTCGGGGAAGAAGTGGTGGTGAGCTTGCGTGGTGGTGTTGGTATAATTTATCCATTTGGTTTCCACGTCATCCACGCTAAGTACTTCAGTCCAGGGATGGTGAACTATCCACTGCCCGAAGAGGCGCACTGCAGAGTCAGTAATCGGCCTGTAGGTCTTGATGTAGGGTCTCTGTACTTGAGTGGGAGTGGCAGCTGGGGACCAGAGCACTGATAAGTGTGTGCTACACCCGATAGGAGGCATTGGTTGAGGTGGTTGGTACTGGTCCGCTAAGTCAGTTAAGATAAGGTCCAGGGTATTTTGACCGTGTGTGGGGAAGGTCACAACTTGTGATAGTGATAGCTGGTCCTGGATATCAGTGGTGTCAATTTCATTTAAATCCCCACATAATATTAACTTGGCACATGGGTACCTAACTCTGAGGTGGTCTGAGGTGGTGATGAGATGATTGATAAGAGTGTCTCTGGTGGGTGATCGAGGCGGATGGTATGCCACACAGATTATAATGGAAGCAGTGTTGCGTGGGTGGGCTCTTAGCACGACACGTACCCATAATGCTTCCACATCTGCTGGGACTTGAACATCCAGGCGTGACGGGCGTAGGTCATCTTGACAGAAGAGGGCAACGCCCCCTCCGCGTCTTTGTGAACGAAGGTGATGAAAGAGTTGATATCCCTCAATATGACACGTTTCAGGCACAATTTGCCAGGCCTCACATATGGCAACGACGCTCGCGGCGGTTGACCTGACTGTGGTTGCCAGCTCGTCGAACTTGTTAGCTAGGGAAGTGACGTTGGATAGCAGTAAAGACGGGAGATCATACCGTGTGTGTGTGTGTGTGTGTGTGTGTTCCAGCTAGAATGTGAAGGGGGTTATGTAGTGTAGTGAGCCTGGGGAGGGACAGTCAACGAAGTACCAGTTAACACACACAGTCTGTAACTGGACTGTGTTATCAGTACTGTCACCGAAGTCTTGGCCTTCACTGTAAGATGCAGTGGAGGGGGGGGGGGGGGGGTCGGGAGATTGAGCAGTGTGTAGAGTCTGGCGTTCTCTTTCCACCTCGGCAAAGCTACGACAGACGAACCTTCGCTCGCATTCTGCTTGTACTGGCTTTGTTTTGTTGGTAGTATGTGTGTGTGTATGTAAGAGGAGTCGGGAGGCAGATGTCCCCAACTTAGATTACTATTATCAGTGTACTTCCTGTGTGGTGGTGGTAGTGGTGGTACAGTAGCAGGCCTCCACCACCAAGTAATGTTACTCAGTCGTCTGGTCTGTGGTATGTCTATCACTGCCCACCTCTAAACACCTCTTAGAAATTTTACCAGTGGGAACCGTCGCATATACGTCCATCCCTGTCTTTGCCTTCATCTAGCCTACCGATATAATCGCAGTTTTATCCATTAATTACCCTACCATTATCCCCTCACTCACATGGTAGTGTCGTTATAGTCACAAGGTAACAGGGAGCACTACTAGTTACTTAGATGACATCTCTAGAATCCAGAGAAGGGAAATTGTGACTTACGCGAGACAACATCAGGTTGAAACTTAAACTTAAGAACCTTGGAGAATCCAACTTTGTGTGTGAGCTTTAGTGAGGCTGCAAAATGCATCCTCACTTATCCACTTACGGGGAAAGTTATCGTACGGACCACTTAAAATCTGAGTCTAGCAGGTCTTATGATGGTGCATGTGTGTTCCGTGGAGGTACACACGGGCGGGCACTATTAGTGTAACAAGTACTGTACTTTAACATCCTCTGACGGAAACCGGTGACGCATCGTGGTGGTTGTGGTAATACCAGTACTGCTACACCTCTCTCTCTCTCTCTCTCTCTCTCTCTCTCTCTCTCTCTCTCTCTCTCTGGGAGCTGTGCTGGCTCTCACCTCTCACAACTCCCTCAGGGCACCCACTTCCCCTCACTCCTCTCCCTTCCTCTTCTTCTCTCTCGCTCTCCTTCCTTCGTTTTATCCCTATCATGTCCTCCCCTCACTTTTCACTCCTGTACCTTTGTTTACTTTCTTCCCTCACTTCTACGTCTTCTTCCTCTCATCCCTCCTACTCTTGCACCTCTCTCAATGTCTCTTACCTTTGCTACTTCCCTTTCCCCTCACCATCTCCCCCTGCCCCTCAACCCCCCACGCCCCTCACTCCCCTCCTCCTGCTTCCCTCTTTCATAGTGACGATTGTGTAGTGGTGAGGTTAAGTGGTGGCACAGTGTCGTGATGCAGGGGAGGGTCACCACACACACACACACACACACACACACACACACCTCTTATTACACCAGCAGGAAATTGTGGTAGTGTGATGGGAATCCAACCTCCGTCTTGACCACTACTGACCTCTGTCGCTGTTGAGCAGAAGACAGACAGACAGACAGAGGCACAAAGATAGACAGAGACACCCAGACTGAGAGAGACACAAAAGCTGATTGACACACACGCACACACACTCACACAACACACACACACACAGGGGGAAGAGGTGGTGATGGTAGAGGGGACGATGGTGATGGGGGAGGAGGCGTTGGTTGTAACGGGGTTATGTTTATATGACTTATTTTTAACAGATTTATGTTATATGATTACTTATTGTGAGGGTGTGAGTTATGATTCATTATTACCTGCTGAACTTGATTATTTTAACGATTGAAGTGTATGATCGATCATTACAAACCTCCCTCACTGTTGTGTCGTCACGAGGAATAAGAGATCACTTGTGGGTCAACTCCGGCTGGTTATTAAGACTTGTTTATGAAATGACCGTCTTGTTGACTTACAGCGCCGCCACCTTCCCGGCCGGCACTCACGGCGCCAGTTTTGTCCTCACCCTACAGTACACAACACACTCACTCAACTTCAACTAACTAAAGTTCTCAGAAAAAGTCAACTGGCAATCTTCAGAACCATTCCAATACCCAGTCAAAGCTTATTGACCCCCTTTCTGCATTGTGAATGGTCACACAATATTGTGGGCGAAGTTTTAGTGTCATGGCACTGGGAGCTAGATGACACAGCAGGTGTTTATCCGAGTTCCCCCGCGCGGGGGCTAGTTTACTGGTGGTCAGTCTGGAAAGAGGGCGGTTGTTGTGACTAATTGTATTGCAATTACGTTTAACAGGAGTTATAAACACAAGACCGAATCTTTGTGCCTTCCTGTGAGAAAGTGTGGGCAGTCAGGGGTGTGTGGGCGGCCCCTTATGTTACAGAGTGGGGAAGGCGGGGCGGAAATGTGTCACTTTCATGGAAGATGACCGGAAAACTCCTCTTCCGTCCTCCTTCAACCGTGTGTGTACGTGCATGTGTGTGTGTGTTTGTGTGTGTGTGTGTGTGTTTGTGTGTGTGTGTGTGTGTTTGTGTGTGTGTGTGTGTGTTTGTGTGCGCCACGCCTAACTGACCTCCACTCTATAAATAGTATAGCGTGTTATGGTAACAAGAATACTAAACACAGTTTACTGGTATACCTAATGTAGTACGTATAGCCATTAATATATTTGTCACTGTTGGTTCTGATTTACTGTATATGTGTGTGTCGAGGAACAGTTAGTAGTTGTGTTTACCTGGAGTTTAGTATGGTAGTGTGGAGGGGCTGAGGGAGGGGGGGATGGTGTGGGGGCTGAGGAGGGGGACAGGGAGGAGGGCTGAGGAGGGGAACAAGATGGGGATGGAGGGGCGGAGAGAGGGGGGAGGGAGGAATCTTGTTCCCTCCGCTGCCCACAACATTCACGTCCACGTTGACAAGACAGCAAAAACTGGCCCATGACTGCCCCTCCCTCCTGCCCAAGTGGCCCTCCCACCACCACCACCAGAACCCCTACTACCACCATCCCCACCACCGCCACCACCAGGACCCCTTCTATTACCACCACCGCCACCACCAGGACCCCTTCTACCACCATCCCCACTACCACAACCCCTACTATTACCACCACCGCCACCACCGACCCTACACCACCCCTACTACCCCTACCACCACCACCCCCACTACCACCACCACCCCCACTACCACCACCACCACCTGCAACTGTTGTACCTCACAAACCCATGCACCGATTACTGTGAAACTTGGCACATTAGTTGGGTAACAGCCTGGGGTATTGTGATAACATTTTGGTAAAGATTGTAGCAAGGTCAAGGTCGTAGCAGGAGAGCCAATCAGCGTGCCGTAAACATCATCACTTGTTGACATTGCTGGAACACCTCCACATCGCCGCCACATTAGTACCTTTATTGCTTTTAATAAACCTAAACATATATTAACATTCACAGGGTTTTTTTTTTCTCCCTGAGAGTTGAACAGGTTTAGTGAGAACATTTGTGTTGTTTTATATATGTGAAGAAAAACTTGTATGGTGACAGTCGGTAATGTTTACCTTCCTGTCCAACGTCACTTGTACACATGATCTGTTTATCGTTGTTTACATTATTATTATGTTATCATTACTATCTTATTATTATTATTATTATTATTATTATTATTATTATTATTATTATTATTATTAGTTTTTACTTGGCTGCCTCGCTACAGTTATATAGGTCTACGATATTTCCTGGGTGTTACTGTAGTTTCTTTGATGTCATTGTAAGAACAACAATAATACCATATTACTACTACCACTACTTTTTATAATAATAATAATAATAATAAGAAAGAAAGTTTATTGTAGGAATTTGACCTTCATGTACAAATTAGTTTGACCTGTATACTAATAAGCTACCTGTACGTTTACCTGTAACTGTACCTGTTTGTGAGTCTTGTGTTTTTGGCGCTATTTGTGGATTGATAGAACGTGCTGCACCACAAAGAGATAAACAATGGAAATAATGGCGATGGGAAGTTGACGGGAGGGGGGGTGAGGTCACGGTGTCAGGAGGGGGTTCATTTTCCCCCCTTCCTCTCCCTCTTCCCCCCACGGGCCAAGCCTCGGGTTTCTCTCTGTCGGGGTCAAGGCATGGGTCGCCCTTCCTCCTATTTTTCTCTTCTCTTCTTTCTCTCTTTCTCCTCCTCTTCCTCTCTTTCTTCTCTCTGTTTTCCCTTCTCTATTTTTACTCCTTCTCTCCGTTCATATTTCTTCTCTTCTCTTCCCACGAGGCTGAAATTCTTAATGTTTTTTTTTTCCACTTTACTCTTTTGTCACCTCCGCCCCAGCCCTCGTTCTCTCTCCCTCTCCCCTCTCTCTCCACCCCTCCCCTCTCTCTCCACCCCTCCCCTCTCTCTCCACCCCTCCCCTCTCTCTCCACCCCTCCCCTCTCTCCACCCCTCTCCCTCCCCTCCTCTCCCTCCCCTCCACACCTTCTCCCCTCTCCTCTTACCTCCAAAAACATTCTTCTCTTTGCCTTTTTGTCGGTTTCCTTTTGTCATCTCTCCTCGCCCCCCTCTCCTCACCTTCTATTTATCACCCCTTTTCTTCCTCCCCCTTTCCTTTGCCCCCCTCTAGTAACGAAACTTAACCTATACACCACTACTACACTGCACTACACCACTACTACACTGCACTACACCACTACTACACCGCACTACACCACTACTACACCGCACTACACTACACTGCACTATACCACTACTACACTGCACTACTACTACTGTACACTGCACTATACCACTACTGCACTACACCACTACTACACTGCACTACACCACTATCACACTGCACTACACCACTACTACACTGCACTACACCACTATCACACTGCACTACACCACTATCACACTGCACTACACCACTACTACACTGCACTACACCACTATCACACTGCACTACACCACTGCTACACTGCACTACACCACTACTACACTGCACTACACCACTACTACACTGCACTACACCACTACTACACTGCACTACACCACTACTACTACACTGCACTACGCCACTACTACACTACACCACTACTACACTGCACTACACCACTACTACACTACACCACTACTACACTGCACTACACCACTACTACACTGCACTACACCACTATTACACTACACCACTACTACACTGCACTACACTGCACTACTACACTGCACTATACGCGGGGTGACCTCAACCAGACACCATGAACTCACTTAAAAAAATATATATGTGTAAGTATCAGTTTTATATTTCCCGGCTTATGCCCCGCCTTGTGTATAAAGTGGGCTTGTGTTTGTTTGTTTGTGTGGTAGAGGTGTTTGTTTTGATGTGGTCGGGTGTTTGTTTGTGTGTGGTAGAGGTGTTTGTTTGTGTGTGGTAGAGGTGTGTGTTTGTGGGTGGTAGAGGTGTTTGTGTGTGGTAGAGGTGTTTGTTTGTGGGTGGTAGAGGTGTTTGTTTGTGTGTGGTAGAGGTGTTTGTGTGTGGTAGAGGTGTTTGTTTGTGGGTGGTAGAGGTATTTGTTTGTTTGTGTGTGGTAGAGGTGTTTGTTTGTGGGTGGTAGAGGTGTTTGTTTTGATCTGGTACGGGTGTTTGTTTGTTTGTGTGTGGCAGAGGTATTTGTTTGTTTGTGTGTGGTAGAGGTGTTTGTTTTGATGTGGTACGGGTGTTTGTTTGTGTGTGGTAGAGGTGTTTGTTTTGATGTGGTACGGGTGTTTGTTTGTGTGTGGTAGAGGTATTTGTTTGTTTGTGTGTGGTAGAGGTGTTTGTTTTGATGAGGTACGAGTGTTTGTTTGTGTGTGGTAGAGGTTTGTTTGCTTGTGTGTGTGTGGTAGAGGTGGCTGTGTTATGGTCAGATAGGTTACTTTTCCTATGTAAATTACTCCTCTTTGTTCTTACACGTCATAAGGTGTTCACAGGTGTTGAGGGTATAATTAATTAACCTTTTTTTACTCTCAGGTGTTGAGGGTATAATTAATTAACCTTTATTTTACTCACAGGTGTTGAGAGTCTAATTAATTAACTTGTGTTTTTTCAGGTAACTAAGAGTGAGGAGGCCAGCCCGGATGTCGCCCGCTAATTAACCTAAGGTATTGTTAACTCTCTCTCTCTCTCTCTCTCTCTCTCTCTCTCTCTCTCTCTCTCTCTCTGGCCAGCCGATACTGATGCATCTTATGGTCCAGTTCTCATTTTGGTCTGGTGTTTAGTTTTATATGTGGTAGTTAGTGGTGATAGTTGTGGTAGTGGTGGTAATTGCTTGTTTGTGGTTGGTGGTGGTGATGCTAGAAGTGTGGTAGATAGTGGTAGTAGCCTGGATGAGATGTCGACTGTCCTTCTCTCTCCTTCGGTCGGCTTTGCTCTGCCTCAGGGGAACGAGAGCATCGGCCCCAAAGCCTCCAACAGTTGCAGTTATTGACTATGAGGCTACTGTCACTGAATGCCTCACAGATCTGCGGTTTAACTAACTCGACACAGCTAGGAGAGCTACTTGTGTATTAGGATATTTAATATTAAGGTAATAAAATGGTGGCGAAGGTATGGCTATTGGGGGAGGCTGGAGGTCATAGTAGAAAAAAAGTAGTCTGGTAGATAGTGGTAGTAGTAGTGTGGTAGATAGTGGTAGTAGTGTAGTAGATAGTGGTAGTAGTCTGGTAGATAGTGGTAGTAGTCTGGTAGATAGTGGTAGTAGTAGTGTGGTAGATGGTGGTAGTAGTGTAGTAGATAGTGGTAGTAGTCTGGTAGATAGTGGTAGTAGTCTGGTAGATAGTGGTAGTAGTCTGGCAGATAGTGGTAGTAGATAGTGGTAGTAGTCTGGTAGATAGTGGTAGTAGTGTAGTAGATAGTGGTATTAGTCTGGTAGATAGTGGTAGTAGTCTGGTAGATAGTGGTAGTAGTCTGGTAGATAGTGGTAGTAGTAGTGTGGTAGTAGTCTGGTAGATAGTGGTAGTAGATAGTGGTAGTATTAAAGGTGAGCAACATACCCTTTGTTGAAGAGTTATGGCTCTGGCCTCAAGCCCCGAATCGATGCTGCTGCCCACCCACCCACCCATCCACCCACCCACCAGTGTTGTTGACCACCCACCCACCCACCCACCCATCAGTGTTGTTGACCACCCACCCATCCATCCAACCACCAGTGTTGTTGACCACCCACCCACCCACCCACCCACCAGTGTTGTTGACCACCCACCCACCCACTCATTTGCATGTAAAGAGACAGGGGAGACAGACAGACTGACAGACAGACATTTACCCAGTCACTCGCTAACTTTCGTGGACGTTCACTCTGTCAGTCAGTCAGTCAGTGTTTGCAGCTGTTATTGTCTGGGGGGGGGGGGGGGGTGAACCGGACCTCCTTCTTCCTCATGTTGTCCCTCTTCCTCTTACCTCATGCCCCTCCTCCTTCTCCCCATCCTTTCTCCCTCCTCAATTCCCTCTTCCCCTCTTCCTCGTTCTCCTCATTTTTCTCTCTTCTCTTCGTACCTTCATCCTTTCCTCTTCCTCTTGCCTCTGTTATTAATTTTTGGTGTTTCAATCTTATCGCCCAGTAGTGGTGTCGGGAGAGAGAGAGAGAGAGAGAGAGAGAGAGAGAGAGACATACATACATTGAAAGAGAGGGTGAGAATGTGTTATACTACCGGTGACGATGTACAAACTAGCCTGTACAATGTGAGAGGGAGAGAGAGAGGGGGAGGGAGGGGGAGAGAGAGGGGGGTAAATTGATGGGGGAAGGAGGGGCGAAAGGTAGAGGGTGAGAGAGGGGGAAAAAGGGGGAGTGGATGAATGAGTAATGGGGTGGTAGGGAAAGAGAGGGAGGGTAATGTGTGGGAGGGGAGGAGGGGAAACCAGTGATGGCGAGAGAGAGAGGGAGTAGAGGTGGAGGGTGGTGTTGGAGGGGTAGAGGGAAGCAGGTCACACACAATAGACCATTGGGGGGGGGGGGGAAATTTATAGTGTGGGAAGATGATGAGTGACCCGCATATTGTTGTTGTTGTCGTGTGTGTGTGTGTGTGTTGGTACAGTACGTCACAAAGGTCACTTGTCCACCGCAAAAGATTCACCTTCTCAAAGAATCTTGTGACGAGTTTTTTCCTCCGCCACAGGTGATGGGAGAACGCATCTCTCTCTCTCTCTCTCTCTCTCTCTAATTGGAAAGAAAATAGTGAGAAAATGAGCTGATTCCGACGTTATTTCTTACTGCAATGGGAGTTATTTATACCGAAACGATCTCATAATAAAGCGTCTCCCCGGACCACCATTGGGATCTCGTGTCGGCCAAAATACCTCGACTCGGCGTGATTAGATCCATTTACGTCTGATCGGGTGCGAATCGGTTTGAGTTCCGACTGATTAACTTCGACTCAGGATTTAGAAACCACGAATGCTGCATCCACGGAAGGTTGAGTCTCTGTATGATTCTGCCGCCATTTTTTGTCCCGTTTCCTCCCCCTCTCTCTCCCCCTACCCCCCACTTTTCTCCTACCCCCCACACACTCTTCCTACCCCCCCCTCCCATACCCTCACTATCACATTTCCCTCCCTCCTCATCCTTCACCCCTTCTCTCACTCGCCCCCCTCGGACCCCCACTCTCCCCGCCACTCCCCAAATCTCCCTCCTCCACTTCCCTCATCTCCCCAGTGACTCCTCCCTGTCCCTCTCTTCCCCCCCTCTTCTCCCCGTCACTCCCGTTCCTCCCCCCTCTCGGTCTCACTCCTCACATTCCTGCCCCACCCTCCTCCTCCTCCTTCCCCCTACCCCTCATTCCACCCACTCCCTCCTCCTCCCCTGCAGAGCGTCAACAGAAACACGTTGGCCGTGACAGTAAGACCCTGCCTGTCTCTCCCTCCCCCCCTCTCTCCCCCTACTCCCCTCTCTCCCCCTACTCTCCCCCTACTCCCCTCTCTCCCCGTACTCTCCCCCTACTCCCCTCTCTCCCCCTACTCCCCCTCTCCCTTATTACTGCACATCTTCACCAGACAATCTCCCTCCCTACCTCTCCATAAAATGTTGAAAAGCTTCCCACTCTCCTGTCCCTCCTTCCCTCTCCATCTCCCCCCTCTCCCTCCCTCCCTCCCCTCTCCATCCCTCCCTCCCTTCTCCATCTCCCTCCCTCCCTCCCTCCCTCCCTCCCCTTCTCCCTCCCCCTCCCCCCCCCTCCCTCCAGCAGTGTAGACAGGTAGATGTTGACGGGTATACTCGCCATATTAATGTTGTCAGGTAACATACCACAGATCAACTAGTTTATGACACAACTCGTCCTCAGGTGTGTTCCCGTCTGGCCACTGTCATTCTTCCCACATTCTTTTCCTTAACACATTCTTATGATTTCGTTTATGTGATTGTCTGTCTGTCTGTTGATTTATCTTTACTGTATTGTGTGTGTCTTTCTGGCTGTGTCCTGACTGGTTGTATCTTAACTGGCTGTGTCCTGACTGGTTGTATCCTAACTGGCTGTGTCCTGACTGTAATCTGACTGGCTTTATTCTGACTGATTATATCCTGACTGCGCTCTGTCTGGCTGTGTTTTTTATGGTTCTTATTGATATACGCCAACCTAACCAAACCTAACCAAACCTAACCTAACCTAACCTAACCATTGTGAAAACTTGTGGCATTGAGGAGAAGTTGTTGTGTCATTACCTGGAGAACACCCCCCCACAGCCTCCCTCCCTCCCCCCCCCCCCCCAGGTGTTGAAATGTATATACTGTTTGGGGCTTTTTCTCACCTGGCAGTTTTCCTATATTGTTATTGGTGGTTATTGGTGTTGTTATTCGAGGCGTTGTTGTTGTTGTTGGTAGTGGTGGTGTTGTTGTTGTTGGTGGTGGTGGTGGTGTTATTGTTGGTGGTGGTGGTGTTGTTGTTGTTGGTAGTGGTGGTGTTGTTATTGTTGGTGGTGGTGTTGTTATTGTTGGTGGTGGTGGTGGTGTTGTTATTGTTGGTGGTGGTGGTGTTGTTATTGTTGGTGGTGGTGGTGTTATTGTTGGTGGTGGTGGTGTTGTTGTTGTTGGTAGTGGTGGTGTTGTTATTGTTGGTGGTGGTGTTGTTATTGTTGGTGGTGGTGGTGGTGTTGTTATTGTTGGTGGTGGTGGTGTTGTTATTGTTGGTGGTGGTGTTATTGTTGGTGGTGGTGGCGTTGTTATTGTTGGTGGTGGTGGTGGTGTTGTTATTGTTGGTGGTGGTGTTATTGTTGGTGGTGGTGTTATTGTTGGTGGTGGTGGCGTTGTTATTGTTGGTGGTGGTGGTGGTGTTATTGTTGGTGGTGGTGTTATTGTTGGTGGTGGTGTTATTGTTGGTGGTGGTGGTGTTGTTATTGTTGGTGGTGGTGGTGGTGTTATTGTTGGTGGTGGTGGTGTTGTTATTGTTGGTGGTGGTGGTGGTGTTGTTATTGTTGGTGGTGGTGGTGGTGTTGTTATTGTTGGTGGTGGTGGCGTTGTTATTGTTGGTGGTGGTGGTGTTGTTATTGTTAGTGGTGGTGTTATTGTTGGTGGTGGTGTTGTTGTTGGTGGTGGTGTTGTTATTGTTGGTGGTGGTGGTGTTATTGTTGGTGGTGGTGGTGTTATTGTTGGTGGTGGTGTTATTGTTGGTGGTGGTGTTATTGTTGGTGGTGGTGTTGTTATTGTTGGTGGTGGTGTTATTGTTGGTGGTGGCGTTGTTATTGTTGGTGGTGGTGTTGTTATTGTTAGTGGTGGTGTTATTGTTGGTGGTGGTGGTGTTATTGTTGGTGGTGGTGTTATTGTTGGTGGTGGTGTTGTTATTGTTGGTGGTGGTGTTATTGTTGGTGGTGGCGTTGTTATTGTTGGTGGTGGTGGTGTTGTTATTGTTGGTGGTGGTGTTATTGTTGGTGGTGGTGTTATTGTTGGTGGTGGTGTTATTGTTGGTGGTGGTGTTGTTATTGGTTTTGTTATGGGGGTTAATGTGGCTTAATCCTCAGGTGAAATAAGTTAGGGTGGCTAAACTTTAGGTGATGGGATGGGGGGGGGGGAGGGTGGAGGGATAGGGGTGAGAATAGGAGGGAGCGAGGTAGTAAGTAGTCAGCCTTGAGCCATAACATCTCACAACACTATATTGACGAAGGTTGGCCTATCACCGTCACAAATTCATCACCGTCACAATTTCACCATCGTAATTTCACCGTCACAAGAAGTTTCCCCTTTGACGTCACATTATTTACGTGAGAGGCAAGACACAGTTACAATCTTGAAAGACTACCACGAACACACAATCGCTCGACCATGAACCGACAATCACTCAACCACGAACAGACAATCACCCAACCACTTAAATTTCAGTCGACACGAATCAATTACCCAATACAATTATCTTAATACTCTTAGACCAGTGACATTACACACACACACACACACACACACACTTTGTAAATATATCGTGACGTCATTATATAAACAAGTTATGACGTCACTATATAAACATCGATTCGTATTGGGTCTAAAATATCGTCTTGTTCTTATAAAATATATGACAACGAGGATGGAGAGGGAATGAATAAATGAATAGGAGAAGTAGAAGGATGGGATAGAGAAGAATTGGATAGGTATTGGCTGTGTTGAACCAAGCTTATGAATATAGTACCGGTATCCCCCCCCCCCCCCCAAGCTGACAAAACACGTCATCAGTCAGGTCAGGAAAGGTGTACATCCGGCTGAGTGTTGCTAGAAATCCGGTTGTGTGGGCGAGTGGCCGGTAAAAAAAATCGTAGAAGCGTTGCTGTATCATCATCAGCTGGACAGGTGTGTCATGGGTGTGGCACAATCGTCAGCAGGTGTGGCACTATCGACAACAGGTGTGGCACTATCGACAACAGGTGTGGCACTATCGACAGCAGGTGTGGCACTCGACAGCAGGTGTGGCACTGTCGACAACAGGTGTGGCGCAATCGTCAGCCGGTGTGGCACAATCGTCAGCAGGTGTGGCACTATCGTCAACAGGTGTGGCTCTATCGTCAGCAGGTGTGGCACTATCGACAGCAGGTGTGGCACTGTCGTCAGCAGGTGTGTGGCACAATCGTCAGCAGATATCAAGAGTAATATTTCAATGGAATTAAAACACTTAGTTGTTTTTTTAAATACGTGGGATTAATTTGTGTTGAAACGTTAGCTTTTGCCTCCAAACACTTGGTACTCAGAGACGTTCAGTTATATAGATACTGTACAAGGTCTTGGTAGTTTTATACAGTGAAATATTTTGTTTTAAAGTGTGAGACTGGAACCTTAGAGAGAGAGAGAGAGAGAGAGAGAGAGTTTATAAAAATGAGAATTCTTAAAATATTTGGTTTAAAGTGTCAAGGAGAACCTGTGGGATCACGCGCACACACACACACACTGATGGCGACGACGTTGCAAAATAAGATTCTACTGTAAATGGTTTCACTTTCTCAGCAAATTGTTTAGGCAGAGGAAGGCTTGAGAGTCGGGCTGTGACCCCCTCCCTCCCTTGGCCCGCACGGGAGCCACACAACAGCGCGGCGTGTCAAAGGTGTCATAAATGTCACGAGTGTCAAGGCAGAGTGTCATAAGTGTCACGTGAGTCAAGGCGGTCCGCCACTACTATCAACAAACTACTGAAAGGAAAATTCTTGGTGGAGAAAGTAAGAATGTGTAGACCACCCATTGTTCCTTCTTCTTTCAGTAATGAAAGCTTTTGTTAAACGACCCACCCACCCCATGTCTTTGTATGTAATAAGTCATTTTTTTCCAATGTATATTTTCGGGCTGCCGAACTTTTTCAATAAACCGTTAATTATTTGTATTATTATTACACTTTATACATGCACTTAACACTTATTAGTGATATAAGTACTTTATAGAGAATCATTTCTAAGTATCACCGTAGTGTAGTTACGTCACCAACTAGGAAATACACATTGATCACGTATACATGAGTGAGCGTGGAGGTTGCTTGGTGTGTGTGTGTGTGTGTGAACATTCCCCACCGACGTGATCGGCTCTTCTTTCGCCTGCAGTAGCTCCAGGAATTTGATCGGTAGTGAAAAGTTGACTGGCTGTGTACAAGATTGCCGGCAATTTTGTTCTTTAGTGAAAAGTTAAAAGAGTAATAATGTGTCTTCAGCTGCAGACCTTGAAGCTGTGAAACTCTTGACACAGTCTCCCATAACGTGAGGGGGGGGGGGGGGGGGTAGTGGTGGAGATGGGGCTGGTGGTGGTGATAGTAGTGGTGGAAGTGGTGGAGATGGGGCTGGTGGTGGTAATATTAGTGGTGGAAGTGGTGGAGATGGGGCTGGTGGTGGTGATAGTAGTGGTGGAGATGGGGCTGGTGGTGGTGATAGTAGTGGTGGTAGAAATGGTGGTGGGGGTAATAGTGGTAGTGGTGGTGGTGGTAGGGGTGGTGGTGGTCATGGGTGGAGAAATCGGTGATGGTATTATACGGTCCATTACCCCCCCCCCCCTGCTACCTACTCTCACAACACATTACTGTGATGGCTGTAAATCTTTTCTTATTCCACCGATATAAAAACAGCACCACCACGAGTGATCAGTAGCGCCTGGCGTTCCCTTCACTCAACACTGACACGGTGATGGAAGCTCTCCCTGGTGAACATATAAAAACAGTTGTTCCTCCCCTTCTTGTAGTGACACGAGTATAAAACCTGCGCCAGACCTACGTTCGTCCGTCTTCTGCCTGTAGTGGCGCTGTTATATGGTAGTGATATTTGTGTTGTGTTGACATAAATCAGGTGGTGTTAGTGTTGTGGGTTGGTCCAGTCTGCTGTATTGTGTTGTGTTGTGTTTCTGGGTCAACATTCTCAAACCTACTTACGTCAAATCTCCCCTAAACTGCGACACATTAAGGCCCCTAAAATGTCGCACAAATTTCTCCCCAGACCATCGTAACTACAGACGCTTTCTCTTGTCCACAGACGTAGGGAGGAAATTGAGCGTAAGAGTCTTTTGAGAACCTCCGGACTTGTTTGTTTACAACGGTCGGCTGGAACTGGACAAACAAGTGAGGGTCGAGACGCGTGGCTGCCCCGTCAGTCCTCAGAATCCACGTGTATGGGGGGCTTAGTGTGTTATGATTGGTCCATTCCCACGGCGTTGTCCCTTAGTGGTTATTCAATTTTCATTATCATTCTTCCCATCCCCAACGCTCCCTCCCATCCCCTACGCTCCCTTTCCCCTCCCCTAACCTCACTTATCCCTACCCTCCTCTCCCTCCCCTACCTTCTCCTACCTACCTCCCGTCTCACCTGCCAAACTGTGAGCACCAAGAGGGCGGGGCTCAAGGCCATCACCTCCACCCATAACTCTAACCCTATTATACCTGATGATGATTTGGGAGGAGGGGGGTTACTGCAGACACAACAGGTAGTGGGGAGATGGTGTAGACAACAGGAAATGGGGAGATGGTGTAGACAACAGGAAATGGGGAGATGGTGTAGACAACAGGAAATGGAGAGTGTAGAAAGCTACTTAGTGGATGGAGCCTTTGGCCAAGATTGCCTACCGCTTTAAAGGCCTCCGTGAAGACTGTCACACCCACTTACTGAGAGAGTGAGAGAGAGAGAGAGCTGTGTGTGTATGTATGTTGCAGGTCTAGTGAAGGTGGTGTGTTGCAGGCGTGGTAATGTGTTGCATATTATAGGACAGGCGTGGTGGAGGAGGAAGGCGTGTAGGGCGTGTAGCAGGTGGGGGGGGGGGGGTCAACGCTGCCTCCCCCATATAAGGTGAGTATTGAGTCATTACCCTGAGTCTGGGGGTGGGAGGAGGTGTGTGCGGCAGGGAGGGGGAGGGAGGGGAAGGTGTGTATGGCAGGGAGGGTGAGGCGGCAGGGAGGGTGTGGTGGGGGGAAGTGTGTACGGCAGGGAGGGTGAGGGAGACATTTACATATGGGAGGGAGGGAGGGGGAAGGAAGGAACTACTAAAAGGAGGGAGAGAGGGAGGGAGGGAGGGAGGGAGAAACGACATTGTATGGGAGATAAAAATCAGGTCCAAGGGAGGAGGACAATGTTGACATGGGGAGGGGAGGAAGGGAGAGGTTGTATGAAGATTATAAGCAGTGTAGGGAGGGGGAGGGAGGGGTGAGGAGAATTGCATTGTTGTTGTGAGAGGCTGTGTGTATGTGTGTGTCAGAGAGAGGGTGTGTGCGGGTGTGGGTGTAGCAGCTGGGTGTATCAGGTGATGGTATAAAGTATTGCTGGCTGGCTGGGGGGGGGGGGGGGCGTCAGTATACCCCACCTCACCAACATGCTAGGTTCGACTCCCTTTTAATTATACCTATATTAGTCTTTACACCTGGAGAGAATCTATGCTACAGTCACTAGTACAGTTTAGTCGCCATTTTGTTCATCATCTTTGTGTCACAGGTTAAGTGAGTCAGTCAGTCACACGTCAGGTACTCCCATAGAGGCAGTGTCTTCGGGCGTGAGGGGCTGTCTGGTCCCGGGGTGATGGGTGTTACTGTCCACACGTGTCCACCACTGAGTCGCTCCCTGCCTGGTCCCGGGGTGATGGGTGTTACTGTCCACACGTGTCCACCACTGAGTCACTCCCTGCTTGGTCCCGGGGTGATGGGTGTTACTGTCCACACGTGTCCACCACTGAGTCACTCCCTGCCTGGTCCCGGGGTGATGGGTGTTACTGTCCACACGTGTCCACCACTGAGTCACTCCCTGCCTGGTCCCGGGGTGATGGGTGTTACTGTCCACACGTGTCCACCACTGAGTCACTCCCTGCCTGGTCCCGGGGTGATGGGTGTTACTGTCCACACGTGTCCACCACTGAGTCACTCCCTGCCTGGTCCCGGGGTGATGGGTGTTACTGTCCACACGTGTCCACCACTGAGTCACTCCCTGCCTGGTGTTATTTGCCTTACTATTATATTATTGTTTTTGTTGTTATTATTATTATTATTATTATTATTATTTTTATTATTATTATTATTATTATTAGTAGTAGTAGTAGTAGTAGTAGTAGTAGTAGTAGTAGTAATAGTAGTAGTAGTGTCCAGCGGCAAGATGGTGATTGCAGGATGTGTAGTAGTGATGTACTTGCCTGGTGAGGGTGTGGTGGTGATGTGCTTACCTGGTGAGGGTGTGGTGGTGATGTGCTTACCTGGTGAGGGTGTGGTAGTGATGTGCTTACCTGGTGAGGGTGTGGTAGTGATGTGCTTACCTGGTGAGGGTGTGGTGGTGATGTGCTTACCTGGTGAGGGTGTGGTGGTGATGTGCTTACCTGGTGAGGGTGTGGTGGTGATGTGCTCACCTGGTGAGGGTGTGGTGGTGATGTGCTTACCTGGTGAGGGTGTGGTGGTGATGTGCTTACCTGGTGAGGGAACACCTTGGACATGTTCCAGGGAAGTTCTGGGTGTTGGCTTGACCCACCCTGGTGAGTCATGAATCTTGGTGTGGTGAGTCAGATATGGTGTTTGTGTGTATGGTGAGTCAGGGTGATGTACGGTAGGTGTAGTGTTTGTATAGTGAGTCAGGGTGATATATACTGGGTGTAGTGTGTGTATGGTGAGTCAGGTTGGTGTCTGGTGGGTGTTGTGTGGTGTATGGTGGGTGTAGTGTGTGTATGGTGAGTCAGGTTGGTGTCTGGTGGGTGTTGTGTGGTGTATGGTGGGTGTAGTGTGTGTATGGTGAGTCAGGTTGGTGTACCGGGTGTCCTTTGGGTGTGATGATGCGTTGTGAGCATAGGAATACGAGGTGTAGCACATAGCATGAGTGTGCCTGGCATAACAAATGTGCTCATTGGTCCTGACTTATTTTGACCTCAAGAAAAAATTTGCTGATTGGTCAAAATTTGTTGTGACGTCAAAAACAAATGTGCTGATTGGTCCAAACATTATGAGGTCATATATTCGGTTAATTTAGGTTACGTGAAATTGAGTCATATTAAGTTAAATAAGATTAACTATGGGTTAAGATAGATTGTTAACGGATATGTGAGATAGGATAATATATATTAATAACGTATATGGTCGAAGGAATAGTATGAGTGACACTTGCTGACGTCACTGTGGTCAAGGTAACCAATCAGCGCGTATCATGGCCTCATACACACGGAATTAACTTATTTTGTGGGCTGGGCGGCCACTCCCTTGTGACGTCACGCACCCCCCCCCCCGGTAAACAGCCTTCCTGTTATATTATTTTATTTATATATTTTAGTTTACAATTGTTTTTGTTTCTTATTTATTAAAACAATATTTATTTGTGTTTATTTATTTTTTAATTATTTTTAGTAATTTATATATTTATATGTTACCCACACTACCCATCCCGCCCACTTCCTCTACCCATATCACCCACACTTCCTGTACCCACACCACCCATACTTCCTCTACCCACACCACCCATACTTCCTCTACCCACACCACCCACACTTCCTGTACCCACACCACCCATACTTCCTCTACCCACACCACCCACACTTCATCTACCCACACCACCCACACTTCCTATACCCACACTTCCTCAACCCACACCACCTACACCCCCCCCCCCCACACGTAGTGCCGACACAACACACTCCACCCTCTTCACTGTGGGTTTTGCTGCTAATAGGAAGGTCGACCAGCCAGCCTTTCCCCAAGCGTGGGCGTACAACTGTGGGTGTGTGGTCCACGACAAACACACAGTAGCGGCATCCAGTCTTAATAGGCCCCAGCTTAATATGGAGGTGGGCTTAAATGCTAGTATGCAAATTGTTTGGTGAGGGCCCAGACGGTGTGTGGCCCACTTGACCCCTAACATACAGACAGCAGTGAAGATAGATAGACCATCGAGTGAGTGTTATTTAAAGTCACATACGGTTACACATACACGTCCCCCCTAACTGTTTGTGTATCTGTACTGTATGTGATAATGACTGTAACAGGTTGATTCACTTATATGGTTAAATATAAATGGATACTCAAAGGTTCGTACGATTTGGCTCAAGGTTCGTACAGTTCGTCTCAAAGGTTCGTACAGTTCGTCTCAAAGGTTCGTACAGTTCGTCTCAAAGGTTCGTACAGTTCGTCTCAAAGGTTCGTATGCTTCAGACTTAAGAGATGTGAGGATGTTTCTAATTGGTTCACTTGAGCTTCGACTCAATGATGGTCCCAGGATGTGATATAATGAAGTTAAACAGACTCTAAATAAAGTTTGTCGTCACTTAGTATTTTGTGATTTTTTTTACCCCAACTTGTATAAAATCTACCTGTGCGTAATATCTACCTGTGCGTAAATCTACCTGTGCGTAATATCTACCTGTAAATGTGTTCGTACCTGTATATATATTTGTACATGTAACTTTACTTGTGGTTGTCTTTGAACCTGTAACTACCTCTGTCTGTACCTGTAACTACCTCTGTCTACCTGTAGCTACCTCTCTTTACCTGTAACTACCTCTGTCTGTACCTACCTCTCTGTACCTGTAGTTATGCTTCTAGGTACAGATGTGGGAGGTAACAAACTAAATGAAGGACACATACAGATTGGATCACCTTATACAACACGGTGACTCACAAACAAACAAACAACATGGCGGCATTACTGGGGGGGGGGGTGTGTTTGTTTGTTGTGGGAGAGAAATATGGGTGAGGATGGGGAGGGAAAGGTGGGGTGGGGTGGGGGTGGGGGTGCTTGACATGGGGAAGGGTGATGGGGCCGGGGGCATCAGTGCTCAGTATCCGGGGTATCAGGTTAACTCACAGTAATGACGAGTGAGAGACTGAATGAGGTTGAGAGGGGGGGGAAGGTGAGGTTGAGAGGGGGGGGTGGGTGAGGTTAAGGGGGCAAGGGAGGGGGTGAGGAAATAGGAGGTGTAGGTGGGGAGATGAAGGAGTAGGAGGGGGGGGGAAATGGAGGGAGGAGGAAAGGGAGGGATGTAAGGGAGTAGGGGAAGTGGAGGGGAGGGGGTAAGGTAATTAGGTAGTGTCTGGGGGAGGGAAGTTGGCTGGCCGCTATATATATCATGTTGTAAATACAGCGTGTGTGGTGGGGGGGGGGGGGTGGTAGCAAGGATAGGTAAATGTGTGTATCTGTGTGTGTGTGTGTGTGTGTGTGTGACGTCACCCTACCACCACACAGGACTCTGCTACTACTGCTGTTACTTCACCTGCTGGGGTTGCTACTGCTTAACCTCCCTCACCCACCCCAGAGTAATCGTCTCCTTGACCTCACCTAACCCCAGTAAGAACACCCTCGTGCTAGGGTGTGAGTCAGTACACTGTTTGACTGTGCATAGCAACTTCTAATAACTTTCCCTCACAAGTTAATTATCATAGCAACCTCTAATAACCTTCCCTCACTAGTTAATTATCATAGCAACCTCTAATAACCTTCCCTCACTAGTTAATTATCATAGCAACTTCTAATAACCTTTCCCTCACTAGTTAATTATCATAGCAACCTCTAATAACCTTCCCTCACTAGTTAATTATCATAGCAACTTCTAATAACCTTCCCTCACTAGTTAATTATCATAACAACCTCTAATAACCTTTCCTCACTAGTTAATTATCATAGCAACTTCTAATAACCTTTCCCTCACCAGTAATTACCAGTCCACGTCCATTACACACGTTAAACCAACAGACTAAGGACACTGCAATATATCCGTCACACTTAAGAAATGTTTACACACTTGTTAAGGTCACACTGAGTCGATTTTCCCTAAAGTGAAACTATACTTGAGAGAGTGTTCGTTTGCTTTGTGTTATGCAGTGAGCTGAAGGACGGTTTCGGACGCGTTGTTAAGATGGGAGGTGTTATGACTATGAGGGTCTTTAAAGGGCTTTTTTGGGGGGGGGGGGGGGCTGCGACAGTACAAGGTTTCTTCAGGAGGTTGGGTATGGTAGAGATATTCCCACTACCACCACCTACCCACTTGAACACTGGTGGAGTACAAGGGTTCTTTCACACCCTCCAGGCGTCTCTACACAACAGGAGCCTTCTACTGCTTAGGTTCTCTCCTCACACACACACAAACACACACACACATCACGATGACCTTACACACACACACATACACACATACCACGATGACCTTACACACACACACACATATCACGATGACCTTACACACACACACACCACGATGACCTTACACACACACACACATATCACGATGACCTTACACACACACACACACACCACGATGACCTTACACACACACACACACACACACACACACATATCACGATGACCTTACACACACACACACATACACACACACACACACACATATCACGATGACCTTACACACACACACACGATGACCTTACACACACACACACACATCACGATGACCTTACACACACACACGTACCACGATGACCTTCCACACACACACACACCACGATGACCTTCCACACACACACACACACCACGATGACCTTACACACATACACACACCTTCACATACCTCACACACCTTAGACATACAGTATTAATGTATTAATTTTACACCTTGGTGGTTGTGGTCAGACCCAAGCCTCCCCCCACGACACCCTCCGCCACCCCTCTTCCACGACACCCTCCGCCACCCCTCACCCCTCCTCCACGACACCCTCCGCCACCCCTCACCCCTCCTCCACGACACCCTCCGCCACCCCTCACCCCTCCTCCACGACCCCCCCCCCTCACACGTTGGCCCTGCGTCACACCCTCACCTTGAAAATGTCTCCTCCTCCTCTTCTACTGCCCATTGAATACCTATATGTGATACCTAATTTAACCCAACCTTAACCCAACCCAACCTTAACCCAACCTTAACCCAACCCAACCCAACCTTAACCCAACCCAACCTTAACCCAACCCAACCTTAACCCAACCGTAACCCAACCTAGCCCAACCTTAACCCAACCCAACCTTAACCCAACCCAACCCTAACCCAACCCAACCTTAACCCAACCTTAACCCAACCTTAACCCAACCCAACCTTATCCCAACCCAACCTTAACCCAACCCAACCTTAACCCAACCCAACCTTAACCCAACCCAACCTTAACCCAACCCAACCTTAACCCAACCCAACCTTAACCCAACCCAACCTTAACCCAACCTTAACCCAACCCAACCCTAACCCAACCCAACCTTAACCCAACCCAACCTTAACCCAACCCAACCTTAACCCAACCCAACCTTAACCCAACCCAACCTTAACCCAACCCAACCTTATCCCAACCCAACCTTAACCCATCCCAACCTTAACCCAACCCAACCTTAACCCAACCTTAACCCAACCCAACCTTAACCCAACCCAACCTTAACCCAACCTTAACCCAACCCAACCTTAACCCTCAAAATCATATGTATTCTCACGTTTCTATTCAAATGGGGAAAAAAAAAATTAACTGAGGTGTCATCTTTGTGTCGGGTGTTTAATGAGTCAGTAATTTATGTTCACTCACACGTCAATCCAGTTAAGAGGTAAAATAATTAACCTTACGAACCTCTTAGATTTCAAGCCTTTAGAAACAACCCTTAGTCGGTCGTGTGTTCGTCTGGCGTTTACCTGGCGAGCACTGAGGGAGGGTTATCGGTCGTGTGTTCGTCTGGCGTTTACCTGGCGAGCACTGAGGGAGGGTTATCGGTCGTGTGTTCGTCTGGCGTTTACCTGGCGAGCACTGAGGGAGGGTTATCGGTCGTGTGTTCGTCTGGCGTTTACCTGGCGAGCACTGAGGTGAGGGTTATCGGTCGTGTGTTCGTCTGGCGTTTACCTGGCGAGCACTGAGGGAGGGTTATCGGTCGTGTGTTCGTCTGGCGTTTACCTGGCGAGCACTGAGGGAGGGTTATCGGTCGTTCATTTCAGTGGTTCGTTGTTATAATGCTTCGTTCAGGCTTGATTTTCTTCATCTATTTATTTATCTATATCTATCTATCTATCTATCTGAGAAGTAGGAGAATGAGAATAATGGGGAGACGAAGAAGAAAGAGACAGACAGGAGGAGAGGCCGGTGATGGAGGAGGAGGAGAGAGAGAGAGAAGAAGAAGGAGAGAGAGAGAGAGAGAGGAACTAGTGAAGTAAGTGAAGAAGGAAGCAGATCGATAGAAGGGCAAGAAGAAAGAAGGAAAATAAGAGGTTAAAGGAGGATGGAGGGGAGGCCATCAGCTAGAAGGAGGCGCAGTGATGGAGGATGGTAGTAGGGAGGGACAGTAAGGAATACAAATGGCCGGAGGGAAGGGGGTGGGAGGGAGAGGAGGTGAGGAGGAAGAGATGAAAGGAGGAGAGGAGGAAAGGGAAGGGGAGGTAAGATAAGAGAGGGGGGGGGAAGGAAATGAAGGAAGGGAAAGAGAAATGAAGGGAAGGGAGAGGGGGGAAAAGGTGAGGAGAGGAGATGAGAGAAGTGAGGGGTGAGGGAAGTGAGGCGTCTTGAGCCCCAGCATCAGGGTCTCCAAGGAAAAGTCTCATTTACCCTCATTATTTGTTGGTGCTGAGGCTGATGGAGGTGTGAGGGCGCCGTGTGAGGTATAAGGGAGAAGTGTGAGGGCGCCGTGTGAGGTATAAGGGAGAAGTGTGAGGGCGCCGTGTAAGGTATAAGGGAGAAGTGTGAGGGCGCCGTGTGAGGTATAAGGGAGAAGTGTGAGGGCGCCGTGTAAGGTATAAGGGAGAAGTGTGAGGTGTGAGGGCGCCGTGGAGGTTTAAGGGAGAAGTGTGAGGGCGCCGTGTAAGGTATAAGGGAGAAGTGTGAGGTGTGAGGGCACCGTGTGAGGTATAAGGGAGAAGTGTGAGTTATGAGGGAGAAGTGTGAGGTGCGAGGGCGCCGTGTGAGGTATAAGGGAGAAGTGTGAGGGCGCCGTGTGAGGCACAAGGGAGAAGTATGAGGTGTGAGGGCGCCGTGTGAGGTATAAGGGAGAAGTGTGAGGGCGCCGTGTGAGGTATAAGGGAGAAGTATGAGGTGTAAAATTAATTGTATTCTGGGACTTGAAGATTCCACACACACACACACACACACACACCACAACCGCATCCAGCCCATACGTGCACGAACTGATCGCTATAAGAACAGCCCAGTCCCAACCATTGTAAAAATTATCAATAACTTGTAATAAATCAGTGTATTCACTCCCAGTAAACACTACTCCTTGCACTGTCACTATGTTGAAATGAACTGTAGTTTGAGCTTTTCCCCACCTAGTTATTATATGTCTTATTTGTGTCACTTATGTTACTTGTATATTATTTGTAATTCGTAACCCATTCCCCAAATATGTAACTGTATATTTTCAGCCTTCTGGCTGCCAAGCTCTTTCAATAAACAGTTAATTATTACTATTATCACACACACACACACACACACACTACAAGGCCTTCAGGTTGTTCAGCTCAGGAAGTAGTCGACAGTAATGACGTTAAAGATCTCAAGGTAATTGTTTTTATTATTTAAAAATATTCAGATTATTTCTTTTGTTTATCCAATCTTTAAACACATGACACATACCATACTCACCTGACACATACCATCCACACATGACACATACCATCCACACATGACACACACCATCCACACCTGACACATACCATCCACACCTGACACATACCATCCACACCTGACACATACCATCCAAATCTGACACATACCATCCACACCTGACACATACCATCCACACCTGACACATACCATCCACACGTGACACATACCATCCACACATGACACATACCATCCACACATGACACATACCATCCACACCTGACACATACCATCCACACCTGACACATACCATCCACACCTGTCACATACCACGAATGTTGATGTATATACAGTAGCCTCACGTGACATACATTCCAAGTGTGTTTGTGTTTGTATGATGCAGTGTGTGTGGGGGTGTGTGGGTGGGGGTGTTGTCCTGTCAGTTTACACAAGACCCGGGGCGTACGGTACTGTATGAGAGACGGACAGAGACAGACAGAGACAGACAGAAACCTCTCCCTACAATGGTGCTTCTGTTCTTCCCCTCATCTCTCTTGATTGTCTCCCCCTTCCCCCCTCCTCCTCCCCTGGCCTCTCATTTCCTTCTTCTCCTCCTCCTCCACCACTTATCACCCTCTCATCACCCTTTTCGTCCTCCTCCTCCTTCTCCCTCTCTCTTGTTCCCTCTTTTTTTCACTACTTATCACCCTCTCACCATTCACCACCCCCCCCCCCCCCTCCTCCCCCTCGTCACAGGTAATATCACCATTATGTTGTTACCAGCTTCCTCCCTCAGTGTTATGCTGGCTCCATCTCACGTCCGCCTAGTCCCCTTCCCTAGGACACACACACACACACACCCACACACACACCCACCCACACACACACACACACACACACACCTCTCAGAATTTTCCCGAATTTGGATTTTGTTTTGTTTTCTGTTTCTTAGCCGTCGGTCTGAGCCCCACCTGGTGACTGTAATATTCACCTGATAACTGTACTAATGTTATCCTAAACTAGATATGGATATAAACGTTTCCAGATGTGGATAGAAACGTTTCCTAATTGTATTACTGTATATACATTCAAAATAACCCGCGCTACACTCCAGTATTTAGACCCGTGACGAAGCAGTGACCTCGAGATCGTGTACTGTACAGGTAAACTACAGTAGGTCTTGGGGGGGGGGGGGGGTTATATCTTTCTATTCGTTCCTTCATTTTGGTATTTTCTCCCACACACTGATTTTTATTCTCTATGGTTTTATGTTTACGTTTTTCTATTTTATTTTTCTTTAATTTATGGTAATTTTTATTTTATTTATTCGTTACTTTTTGTGGTTATCCTATACACCCACTATCACCCCAAGTTCCCACCCCCCCCCTCCCCCACCACACCACCACTCCCTCCGTCACCCCACACCCCCCTACTCAGTCACCCTCCTCCACCCCAGCCCCCCCCCCTCTCTCACCCTACAGCCACGACTCCAAACTTCAAAATAAATAATAAAATAATGTCTCTCTTAAGTGAAGGTTTTATGTGAACTCTGTCGCTTACAAGTGATATCTGACGTTATTTCTCTTTATTTTCCAGGTGAGTGTGTTGAGAGTGTGTTACCTGACAAAATACAGGTGAGTGTGTGTGTGGAAGGTAGGGTGTGTTGTGTGAGTGTGTGAGGTAAAGTGTGTTGTATCAGTGTGTGAAAGGTAAAGTGTGTTGTGTGAGTGTATGAGGGGTGTGTTCGCTGCCCAAATAGAACAAAGGTGAGTGCGTGAGTGGTAAAGTGCGTTACGGGCCTTTATAATCCATTTGCAAGCCCCGCCATGATATATTTAAAAGCTCAATTGAGTTTTATTTGTTGAGTAGAAATCCAGTTTATTTTGAAGGTGGTAATAATAAAAATAATAATAATAATAATAATAATAATAATACGAATATAAATAATATCTACTACTACTACTACTGCTGCTGCTACTTTTGCTTCTTCTACTACTATTGCTACTGCTTTTGTCAGTGCTACTATTGCTAGTTTTGCCACAACTACTACTGTTGTTACTGCTGCTTTTGCCACTACTACTATTGCTACTGCTACTTTTGCCACTACTAGTACTATTGCCACTGCTACTATTGCCGCAACTATTACTATTGCTACTGCTACTATTGCCACTACTACAACTATTGCTATTGCTTCTTTTGCCATTACCACTACTACTACTAATAATAATAATGTCTAAATCATAACTAAAGGTCAAAGGTGAGGGGTCACAACTAAAGATCAGAGGTGAGGGTCACAACGTAAGGTCACAGACACCAGCGGGCGTATAAGGTGCAGTACTGTGGTGTGATGTTAATTTAGATGGAGGAAGAGTGTGTGTGTGTGTGTGTGTGTGTGTGTGTTTTCTTGTAGTTGTCAGGCCCTCCGTTGAAGACCTCTACCGGCCTCCTACACCAAGGCTTCTCAGTCTCGCATGATCCGCATACTGAAGAGATGACGACGATAAATATTCTCCCCCAGCTCGAGGTGTGAGAAGCATTCTACTGTCGTACTTTAGGCTAGACTGCGGCGGTGGCGGCGAGAAGGACGTCTGAGATTGTAGTGGTGGGTTGTAGTGGTTGTGGGAATGGTGGGGGTCGTGGTGGTGAAGATTTTACTCGGGAACCTTTGAGTATCCTTGTTCAGGCCTGCCATCTGAGGAATTCCCCCCCCCCCCCCTCTCTCTCTCTCCTCGCCCTCCCCCGCATACCTTCCAGGAGGCCAGGTGAGGAGAGGAGGGGAAGGGGGGGGGGGTGACAGGTGCTACGGTGGCAGATGGTGAACAGTGTGGATGACAACGACCTTGAAGAGAAAGTGTGATGATGATGGTGATGAAGGTGAGTGTTGACAGTGATGATGCTGATGGTAGTGATGACGATAATGGTGAAGGTAGTGATAGCGGTGATGATGGTAGTGATATTGGTGATTGGTGGTGGTGATGATTGGTGGTGGTGGTGATAATTGGTGGTGGTGATGATTGGTAGTGATTATGAGTCATGACGTATAGTTCTTCCTAGACAATGTGCGTCATGAGGGGTGTGGTCGGCCTCGGCTCATGGTAGTAGTAGTAGTAGTAGTAATAGTAGTAGTAGTGGTGGTAGTAGTGGTGGTAGTGGTAGCGTGTAGTCAAACCACGTCTACCACTACAAGGAGGTGACCAAGATGTAAGACCTTCAAGTTCTCAGGTATTCTAACAACAACTGTTTGGACGGACGTACGTGTGTGTGTGTGTGTGAGAGAGAGAGAGAGAGAGAGAGAGAGAGAGAGAGAGAGAGAGAGAGAGAGAGAGAGACTATTTCCAGCCTCACAATTATTCTTGACAGGTGTATAACAGGTTGTCAGGTGGTTACTCAGCTGGTACAGGGAGGTGGTACAGGTCAGCCCCCTCTTCCCACCACCCCTTAACATCCATTTACATCCCCCACTACAGGCACAAGGCACACGAACACTTGTCTGGCGTTATATCCATACTCAGCACTCGTACTCCAAAGATAACGCCAGTGCTAGTAAGAGTGCTGGCGAACGTTAGTCTGGCGAAGTGTAAAGGTGAAGATGGTGTGTGACGTAACGGTGTGTGACGGTGGTGGTGATGCCTCCATGTCTTTTACGGTCACGCCTCTCGTCACGGGCTTGTGTTAGGTGTGTGACGTAGCGGCTGTCTCTCTCTTCCTCCCCCCCCCCCCCCCTAGCTTTCCCTCCACCCCCTTCCTCCCTTCCCCTATCCTCCTCCTCTTCCCTTCACCCCTATCCCCTTCGTCTTCCCCTCACCCCTATCTTCCACCTCCTTCCCCCACTCCCCCCACCTCCCTACCCCCTCCCCCCTACCCCCTCCCCCACCTACGGTCCGTATTCTCATAGGTTCCAGCGCTACTGTCGTCACCGTTACTTTGGGGAGGCGGGAACTCATCTTGTTCCTGTCTGGCGTCACCACACCAGTTCTGACGCCATTTGTAAATCATCATATTCCTTGTGTCTAAACCTTAACGAGTCTACGAATTACAAACATTCTTAAATACGTGAAAACCAAAAAAAAACATTCTTATATTATCTTCAGTATGTGGGGGGGGGGGGGGGGGGAATATCCTGAGGTGGTTTAAAAGAATCCGCATTTGTGTCTTTTCACTCATCTACGAACGTCTCAGAATCCATCTCCCTGTGACGTAATTTTTAGTGGGTCGGATTTAGCCCTTCTTGTAACCCGTCTGGTGCGGATATATGCGTATTAACCTTTTGATATACTTGAGGGTAGGTGAGACAGGTAATTCTCACCTCATTAATTATGCTGAAAGGTTAAGGTATACGAATAATTAAGGATGTGAACTGTAATCACTGGGAAATCGTGTTAGGTTAATTGTCTATACTGTTTGTACCTGGACCGTTATCTCAACCCTCATCTCTTTCTCACTCATTATATCTCTCACTCATTATCTCCCTCACTCACTGTCTCCCTCACTCACTGTCTCTTCCTCATCTCCCTCACCAAAGGACGGGAGATATGTTGTTGTTGTTGTTGTTGTGGTGGTGTTGGTGGTGGTGGTGTTTGTCTATCTGCCTGCCTGCCTGCCTGCCCGCCTGCTTGCTTCCTGGACCTTTGGCACTACTTGGCACCTACGTCTGGCACTGTGGCACCTACGTATGGCACTGTGGCACCTACGTCTGGCACTGTGGCACCTACGTCTAGCACTGTGGCACGTACGTATGGCACTGGCACCTACGTCTGGCACCGGGGCACCTACGTATGACACTGGCACCTACGTATGGCACTCTGGGACCCACGTGTGGCACTCTGGGACCTACGTGTGGCACTCTGGCACCAACGTTTGGCACTTTGACACCTACGTCTGGCACTGTGACACCGACGTGTGGCACTCTGGCACTTACGTGTGGCACTCTGGCACCTTCGCCTGGCACTCTGGCACCTACGTCTGGCACTGGCACCTACGTCTGGCACTCCGGCACCGACGTATGGCACTCTGGCACCTACGTCTGGCACTCTGGCACCGACGTATGGCACTCTGGCACCTACGTATGGGTCGTATAATGTTTGTGGCTGATGAACGATGCCGTATACTGTAGATTATGTGGGAATTACCACCACCAACACCATCGCCACCACCATCACCACCACCAACACCATCGTCACCACCAACACCATCGCCACTACCTACACCATCGCTACCACCAACACCATCGCCACCACCAACACATCGCCACCACCATCGCCATCGCCACCACCACCACCAACACCATCGCCACCACCACCACCAACACCATCGCCACCACCAACACTATCGCCACCACCAACACCATCGCCACCACCAACACCATCGCCACCTCCAACACCATCGCCACCTCCAACACCATCGCCACCACCAACACCATCGCCACCACCAACACCATCGCCACCACCAACACCATCGCCACCACCAACACCATCGCCACCACCTACACCATCTCCACCACCAACACCATCGCCACCACCAACACCATCGTCACTACCAACACCACCACCATCAGCCTTCACTGGTCTGCCACAAAATTCATTATGGTATTTTAATTTTTTTTCCCGGGGAAGAAATTTTACGATGGTCAAGTTTGGGTGAGGGATTATGTAAATAGGTGGTGGTTGACGGAGATAGTGGTGGCGGTGGTGGTTGAGGGAGGTAGTGGTGGTGGTTGAGGTGGTGATAGCGGTGGTGGTGATGGTTGAGGGAGATGGTGGTGGTGGTTGAGGGAGGTGGTGGTGGTTGAGGGAGGTAGTGGTGGTTGACGGAGATTGTGATAGTGGTGATGGTTGAGGGAGGTGGTGGTGGTGATGGTTGAGGGAGATGGTGGTGGTGGTTGAGGGAGGTAGTGGTGGTGGTTGAGGGTGGTAGTGGTTGAGGTGGTGATAGTGGTGGTGGTTGAGGTGGTGATAGTGATAATGGTGGTGATTGAGGTGGTGGTTAAGGCAGATAGTAGTAGTAGTGGTGGTTGAGGGAGATAGTGGTAGTAGATGGTAGGGGTGTAGTGTAGTGTTGTTGTAGTGTAGTGTAGTGTTGTGTAGTGTAGTGTAGTGTCGTGGTAAGGTTAGACAGCCTCGATGCTCATCTCGTGTTCTGCAGGATGTTTGGCCGTTGACCCAACTTCCTGTGTCGACTGTACCTGTGGAATTAACATCAGGTAGTGTGTGTGTGTGTGTGTAGAATCGATAGCTCTTATTGTTATATCATCTTTTACACACAAAGAATATATATATATATAAATTTTTTCACTACATCACTGAAATACAGACAGACACAGACAGACAGACACAGACAATCCCCTTAACTCAAAAAAAAAAAGATTAATTATTTGGGTTCTCAGGCCACGTCATAAACTAAATTGGGTTCTGATTCTCAAAAGTACTTAAGTCAATTTTTCCATCTAAATGCTGATGTGAGAACCAATCACTCGGCTACCTTATTTTTTCCATGATTAGAGATAAAAGAGAATTTGTTTTTTCTTAATCTACGCAAGGAAAAAAAATTCAAGGGTTCGTATATCGATGTAAGTTCCCAATTAAACACATAAGGACACGTTATACCGTAATCGGGTTTGCTTAACGTAGAGTCCGACCAAAATATGAATAATTCTTAATAGTTTCGTCGTTTTATTTATTGATTTATTGGTTTTTATTTATACTCAAATGACGTCAGAATAGCGTCGAGACTGTGCCATAATTGCCTAGGTTCTCTCACCTTCTAAAAGTAGAGACGCTGAGACATCATTGTAGGTGAAGTAGACGGATGTGAAGGTAGCGTGAGAACCCTCCTCCTTGTTGTGGTCTGTGCTGGTCACGAACGAAACTATCAGACCCAAGTGTGAGGTGCTACGGTTATATACAGTGTTAGGGTACATGACGAGCAGTTTACCAGATGTGATTTAATAGTTTCCCAGATGTGTTTTATATCAGTTCCAAGATGCGTTTTATTGTAGTTTCTGATATGTGTTTAAGATCCACCGCGGGTTTGGATGATATGTATGTCAGTATGTAGTATAGATCAGTATATGCAGATGGAGTGTATGTTAGTGTGTGTGGTGTATAGTATGTGAGTTAACTAGTATATTACACTCTTGGTATGTCAGTATGAGGGTGTACCGTACTAATTAGTGTGAGGTTCGTTTCTGCCTCAGTTAACGACCGTGTGTTAGTGTTGTGGTATATTGGTACATTAAAACCGTCCAAATACAGTATTAGCATAGTTAAATGTCAGTATAGCAGTATAGTGTCAGTATAGCAGTAGTGTCAGTATAGCAGTAGTGTCAATATAGTAGTATAGTGTCAGTATAATAGTATATTGTCAGTATCGTAGTATAGTAGTATAGTGTCAGTATAGCAGTATAGTGTCAGTATAGCAGTATAGTGTCAGTATAGCAGTAGTGTCAGTATAGCAGTATAGTGTCAGTATAGTGTCAGTATAGCAGTAGTGTCAGTATAGTAGTAGTGTCAGTATAGTAGTATAGTGTCAGTATAATAGTACAGTGTCAGTATAGCAGTATAGTGTCAGTATAGCAGTAGTGTCATTATAGCAGTAGTGTCAGTATACAGAGTCAGAGTGTGGCCCGGGGAGGAACAACTTTCACTTGGACACTTTCGCTGCACCACACCAGTCTGATCAGCTGGGGGACGTCTGCAGGAAAGTGAAGGTTACGACCAGCTCCCACGGCCGGGCCACACGACGGAGAGAAAGTAAATAAAGAAAGCATTGTTGGAGGCGCCAGAGAAAGTATGGTGTTGGGGACAAGGCGAGGAGCTCTTACAGGGATATTGTTGGTCATAACTCTTAAGGGTAATAACCTTCCTCCTGGGGGTAACCACCATTTACGTTTTCTCTTACCGTGATTCTTGTTTTCTACTACTGAGGATTTTATTTATCCTTATTATATCCTTTTATCCTTTAATTAAGAATCTCGTTTTTACTTACTTTAAACCTTATTTCTCACACACAAAGAAACTCCATTTTAGTTTCTTACATTTTATCCCATTTTTTTTTATTATCACCATGAATTCCATTTTCTCTCGTCCCGTTTTCTCTGCCTAAAGATGCTGTTTTGAGAGAGACTTATGTTAATGTGTTGGTAGTGGCGGGACCGAGGTGAGTCTGGTCATTCGTTGTATTAAAGTGTTCATATCGCTTTGTGTTGGTGCGTTTGTCTGTCGGGCTTGAGTCACACGCCTTTTGATACGCTTGATTAACTAGGTGTACTGTAGGTATAGGGTGGTGGGTGATGGATGTAGGTATAGGGTGGTGGGTGATGGATGTAGGTATGGGGTGGTGGGTGATGGATGTAGGTATAGGGTGGTGGGTGATGGATGTAGGTATAGGGTGGTGGGTGATGGATGTAGGTATAGGGTGGTGGGTGATGGATGTAGGTATAGGGTGGTGGGTGATGGATGTACTGTAGGTATTGTAGGTATAGGGTGGTGGGTGATGGATATAGGTATAGGGTGGTGGGTGATGGATGTATAAGTGTAGGGTGTGGGTGATGGGTGTAGGTATGGGGTGGTGGGTGATGGATGTAGGTATGGGGTGGTGGGTGATGGATATAGGTATGGGGTGGTGGGTGATGGATGTAAGTGTAGGGTGTGGGTGATGGGTGTAGTGTAGTGTATAATGTGGGTGCAGATGTAAGTGTAGGGTGTGGGTGATGGGTGTAAGTGTATAGTAGTGTAGAATGCGGGTGATGGGTGTAAGTGTGGGGTATTGGTGATAGGTGTAGGGTGTAAGTGATGCGTGTAGGCTGATATGTGGTTGGCAGTGTGTAAATGTATGTCCATTATGAGTGTCGGTATGTGGTAGCGTGTGTAGAGCTGGTGTAGGTGGGTGGTGTAGCAGCAGCAGGGTGTAGGTGGTGTGACATGGTGTAGGTGGGTGGTGTAGCAGCAGCAGGGTGTAGGTGGGTGGTGTAGCAGCAGCAGGTTGTAGGTGGTGTAGCAGGGTGTAGGTGGTGTGACAGGGTGTAGGTGGTGTATCAACAGTTTGTAGGTTGTGTGACAGGGTGTAAGTGGTGTATCAACAGTTTGTAGGTTGTGTGGCAGGGTGTAGGTGGTGTATCAGCAGGGTGTAGGTGGTGTGGCAGGGTGTAGGTTGTGTGGCAGGGTGTAGGTGGTGTATCAACAGTTTGTAGGTTGTGTGGCAGGGTGTAGGTGGTGTATCAGCAGGGTGTAGGTGGTGTGGCAGGGTGTAGGTGGTGTAGCAGGGTGTAGGTGGTGTGACAGGGTGTAGGTGGTGTATCAACAGTTTGTAGGTTGTGTGGCAGGGTGTAGGTGGTGTAGCAGCAGGGTGTAGGTGGTGTGGCAGGGTGTAGGTGGGTATTGATCACACAGTTAATAGTTCCGCAAGTTCGTGTCCTGGGCCGCTGCCACCTGGTGCTTGCTAGTGACGGTTGTAGTTCATAGCAGCGGTTCACCAGGTCATGCGGTTCACCATGTCATGCGGTTCACCATGTCACGAGGTCCACCCGGATAGTTGGTTGGTTCAGGTGGTTCGCCCGGTTGGTTCACTTGGTTCGCCCCGGATGGTTCACGTTGTTCGCGCGGGATGGTTCACGTGGTTCGCGTCGGATGGTTCACGTGGTTCGCCCCGGATGGTTCACGTGGTTCGCCCCGGATGGTTCACGTGGTTCCATATGAAAGAAATGTGGGAATATATTTTGTGAGGCGGCGACTGACTGACTGCCGGGCCCCGCCATCTGTATAATGTATATAGGTCTCGTCCCACTAGATGACGCCCACACTCACAACCCACACCCATCCCACGCCCATTTATATCCGCCTCACGCCCACTCATATTAGTCTCACGCCCACATATATTCTTGTCACGGCCACGCCTATCAGCCTCACGCCCACATATCAGTCTCACGCCCACACAATTATCTCGCGCCCACACATATCAGTCTCACGCCCACACGGTCTCACACCTACGCATATCCATCTCACGCCCACACATCAGTCTCACACCCACACATCCGACCCACGTCCACACGGTCTCACGCCCACACCTTGGCTAGATATCTGCCGGATCCTCTTAATAGATTAATTACCCAGGGAATTGGTGTGGGCGTGATGGCTGCCTGAGGCCATTACTGCCACCAGGTGTGTGTGTGTGTGGACAAAAATAATCACCTGAAGATTAGCTATTCACTTTATTTCACCTTAAGATTGTTCATGCTAATACTAACCTAACCAATAGCCTAACTTAACCAAACGACACATAACCTTAACCTCACCTAACCTTACTTAACCTAACACAGCTCAACTTAACTTCCCCCTCCCCCAGGTAGCGTTAAGGTGTTTAATTATCAGGTGGAATAAGATTGAGTGGGCTAATTTTCAGGTGATACAACGAAAACTTTTGGTCCTATTTATAAAGTTGTTAAAGGTTATATAATTGTAGATGTAAATAATGAAATTGATCACATTAAGAGGGTAATTCACTTTGTTAGATCGTTAGTGAAGATGTGGGGAGTCGCCATGGTAACGCATCCATAAACTTGTGTGTGTGTTGGAGTGACTGTGAGGCAACAACCATCATTGTGTAGTAACATAAAAACTGTAGTGGTGGCTGTGTTGGGGTGGTGGTGTGTAGTGTGGTATGCAGCTGATGCCTAGTTTAGTGTGGTGTGTAGGAGGTCAACACAGTATGGTGTAGTGTAGTGTGGGAGGACCAACACACAGTATGGTGTAGTGTAGTGTGGGAGGACCAACACACAGTATAGTGTAGTGTGGGAGGACCAACACACAGCATGGGGTAGTGTAGCGTGGGAGGACCAACACACAGTATGGTGTAGTGTAGTGTGGGAGGACCAACACACAGCATGGGGTAGTGTAGCGTGGGAGGACCAACACACAGTATGGTGTTGTAGGCCTAGACAGCAACAGTCACCTTGGAGGGAGGGAGGGAGGGAGAGAGGGAGAGAGGGAGGGGGCGTGAGCACTGTTGAAGGGCACAACAGTGTAATCATCTAAGGACTAAAACGTGTTATTGTCTTGTCCCTCACCAAGATGAACAACCACACCTTTATGGAAGCTACGCCAGACGATGGTCCGCTCGTCTTTTGCCTGTAGTGATTTTTTTTTTTGTATATGGTAATAGCATTGGTGAAGGTCCTTTGTGATGGGTAGAAAAACTGCTGTGGTCACAGGTATTCCCCCTTGTGACCCATACTTCATGCTCCACACTTGTTCCTCCATACACATCCCTCCACTCACCCCTCCACACTCATCCCTACACTCACCCCTCTACACACATCCCTCCACTCACCCCTCCACACTCATCCCTACACTCACCCCTCCACACTCATCCCTCCACTCACCCCTCCACACTCATCCCTACACTTGTACCTGCACGTCTAACTGTAGTACCTGTAGCTACCTATAATTTACTTGTACATATATGTGAAATCATCATCATCATCATCGTTGTTGTTGTTATTATTTGTGTTACACTGAGGTGGTGTTGAGGTGGTCAGTGAGGGGTGGAGGGAGTATTGGAATGTTTAGGGTCGTGTACGATGGGTATGGGAGGGGGTTTGGGGAGGTGAAGGGGTAGGTTGAAGGGGGGGGAAGAGGGGGAGGATGTCGACCTTGCCTGGGGCGGTATTTTGGGGTGGGGGTCAGGGGGAAGACAGACAGACATACACAGTCACTGCCGAGAGATGGTGAACCCGTGGTGGTAGTAGTAGTAGTAGTTGTTGTTGTAGTAGTAGTAGTAGTTGTAGTAGATAGGATAATCTAACTACCATGTGTTAAGTAGTTATTGTATTTCTGTCTGATGATATATTGACGGATGGAATTCTGTCGGACGGGGAGAGGGTGGAGGGATGTCTTGCCAGCATTAAGAAGCATATATGTAGTTATATTTTTGTCCAATGGGATATTGACCGATGAGGAATTCTGTCAGACGGTAAGAAGGGACAGGGGAGGAGGGGAGAGAAGAAGAAGGAGGAGAGGAGGGGGGAGGGGGGGTTTCTCGCCAGAAATCCTGAGGGTCCGAATCCGACCGAAAAATCTCTCGACGCAGGAATTAGCCAACCCGTCCCTGGGCCTCACCTCTTTAAGATCACCTCCAGATGATGGTATCTCGGCCGGTACCACTGTCCAGGATTATGTACCCTGTCTCCATGTATCCCGGGGTGGGGGGTACGGTCTCCATGTATCCTGGTGGGGTGGGGGTACGGTCTCCATGTATCCTGGTGGGGTGGGGGGTACGGTCTCCATGTATCCTTGTGGGGTGGGGGTACGGTCTCCATGTATCCTGGTGGGGTGGGGGGTACGGTCTCCATGTATCCTGGTGGGGTGGGGGTACGGTCTCCATGTATCCCGGGGTGGGGGGTACGGTCTCCATGTATTCTTGTGGGGTGGGGGTACGGTCTCCATGTATCCTTGTGGGGTGGGGGGTACGGTCTCCATGTATCCTTGTGGGGTGGGGGTACGGTCTCCATGTATCCTGGTGGGGTGGGGGGTACGGTCTCCATGTATCCTTGTGGGGTGGGGGGTACGGTCTCCATGTATCCTGGTGGGGTGGGGGGTACGGTCTCCATGTATCCTGGTGGGGTGGGGGGTACGGTCTCCATGTATCCTGGTGGGGTGGGGGGTACGGTCTCCATGTATCCTGGTGGGGTAGGCCCTTTGAAGCTGGCCTGGTTGACGTGCAATTTTACATACATACATACATACATACATACTGTTAAGTTTTATATAGACCATAATTACGTATTCGACAACATGACTACATTGATTTATTTTTTAACAGTCGACTCATTTAATTTCTACCCACCCAGAGGCTTCTTATTGACGCTGTATTGGAAGTCTCACATAATTAATTTGTTTTGTAATGTGATAAAATATTTTGGGCATCAGAGGGTTATATTGTGGACAGGTATTTTCACTTTTATTAAATCGTATCATAAAATACTGCTTGTGTACTGTTGTCATTTTTTTTTTTTTGGGGGGGGGGGGTTATTATATGTATCTGAATGTACTGTATACCTGTACCTGTCACTGTATTGTACTGGGTATCTTTCACTGTATTGTATTTGTACCTGTAACTGTATCTGTGTTTGCCTGTAGCTATCTCTTAACTGTATTTGTATATGTACGAACATTCACTCTGGTCTCCATTGGAAATCTATTAAGGCGGTGTGTATACATTCATCCTGAGACACCCTGTACTGCATACGTGGTTGTACTTGTGTCCGTAACTGTATACTTGTGCTGTACTTATCTCCGACGTGGTTAACGTAGTTCTGCTGGAATTTCTGAGTTATTAAATGCACAGCAGAACAAGAAGCCTCACATAACACAGCAGAACAAGAAGCTTCACATAACACAGCAGAACAAGAAGCTTCGCATAACACAGCAAAACAAGAAGCCTCACATAACACAGCAGAACAAGAAGCTTCACATAACACAGCAGAACAAGAAGCCTCACATAACACAGCAGAACAAGAAGCTTCACATAACACAGCAGAACAAGAAGCTTCGCATAACACAGCAAAACAAGAAGCCTCACATAACACAGCAGAACAAGAAGCTTCACATAACACAGCAGAACAAGAAGCTTCACATAACACAGCAGAACAAGAAGCTTCACATAACACAGCAGAACAAGAAGCTTCACATAACACAGCAGAACAAGAAGCTTCACATAACACAGCAGAACAAGAAGCTTCACATAACACAGCAGAACAAGAAGCTTCACATAACACAGCAGAACAAGAAGCTTCACATAACACAGCAGAACAAGAAGCTTCATATAACAAGTCCCCCACAGTTAGATAAATACAGAGAAACATTAGAGTGAAGGAAAAGTTTCGTAGTGAGGGTTGGTGAGGTGAGGTGCGAGGGAGGAACCACACCTGTCGTCCCCCCCCCCCTCCCCCCTCACAGGTGTGTTGTCACAGATGTTCCCTCGACCCTCCCCCACAGTGGCTTGGTTCCTGGGTGGGGGGGGGGGGGGAGCTGGTGAGACATGCTAGTTTGTGGTTTAGTGGTTAGCGTGCTAGTCTCTTAAGTAACAAGACCTTGGTTCGACTTCATGGCAGAGTTTCCTTTTCCTCATTTACACGGGAAGCTGTTAACTGAAGTTTTAATCTTCCTGCAGAAGGCGCTGAAGGTACGGTACTCAGCTGTATAACGTTCCTGGTTGTTGTACAGGAAATATTTATATACTGTGACATAAAGTCAACAGTAGGTACGTGTCACCGTGTATTATGTCGACCTGAGTACAGTAGTGTGTTAGTTAAGGCGCCTATATTGTTACTTCACCCTCCAGTGTGTTCCTCCAGTGATGCTTAGATCATCACTATCACCCCGCAAGTAGACTGACATAAACAGTCTCCCATATTGTAAACAAACAAGCTACCTTCTCCCATACTGTAAACAAACAAGTTACCTTCTATCATACTGTAAACAAACAAGCTACCTGACTGACTGGTGGGATTAAGGTATTCAAATTAGGACACTGAGATTTTTCCTTGGGTTAAAAGTATTGCCATTGTAAATATTATAGTATTTCTCAGTAACTATATAGCCATGACTTTCAAATTACTTCAGGTTGATATCAGTGACGTAATCCTTTATTTTGCTGGTGTTCTTCTCTTATTGGTTGATATCAGTGACGTAATCCTTTATTTTGCTGGTGTTCTTCTCTTATTGGTTGATATCAGTGACGTAATCCTTTATTTTGCTGGTGTTCTTCTCTTATTGGTTGATATCAGTGACGTAATCCTTTATTTTGCTGGTGTTCTCTTATAGGTTGATATCAGTGACATCATTGCGGTTTTTCTTATGGATATCAGTGACGTAATCCTTTATTTTGCTGGTGTTCTTCTCTTATTGGTTGATATCAGTGACGTAATCCTTTATTTTGCTAGTGCTCTTCTCTTATTGGTTGATATCAGTGACGTAATCCTTTATTTTGCTGGTGTTCTTCTCTTATTGGTTGATATCCGTGACGTAATACCACTACCGGCGCTATTTTACCGGTAATGTCGCTGTTTTCGTCCGCCTGTAGTGGTAGGTAAGGACAGTGTGAAATAATCTGGTGGGTCTTACAGGAAAAAGGTTGGTCGGATTTTATTCTTGTATTTTAAAGATTTGAACATCTGTCTACTTATCTGTATTTCTACCTGTTTATCTGTCTCGTCCATCCGTCTATATGTCTGTATTGCTGCTTATCTATCTATCTATCTGTCTATCTATCTATCTATCTTTAAAACTAATTTAATTATCAGTATTATGTTAACTCTTTTTGCTGCAGGGAACTAAATTAAACTGTATTCCTCCTTCATTTTGGGTCATGGTAACATATTTAATTGTATTTAAAAGACTGGTGGGAGGGTAGGGGTGGAGTGGGAGGTAATGTAGTAAGTGGTGAGAGAGGTAGAGGGTGAGAGGAGGTGTCGTGGAGGTCGGTGAACTGGGGTGGAGGTGGAGGGGGTGAGAGGTAACAGTAATCAGCCTTTACCTGTTGGCCTCTCACCCCTCCCTCCCTCCCTCCCTCCCCCCTCCTCTCTCTCTCCCCCCCTCCTCTCTCTCTCCCCCCCCTCCTCTCTCTCTCTCTCTCTCTCTCTCTCTCTCTGATCTAATTAAGACTTGGTAATAAACAAAGGTAGGCCAGGAATACATAACTCCATAACTCCCGATGAACTTTACAATGACTCCTGTCAGGTCAAGGTCACGACTGCTGTGGGAGGTCAAAGGTTAGGTAGGTGTGGGAGGTCAAAGGTTAGGTAGGTGTGGGAGGTTAAAGGTTAGGTAGCTGTGAGTTGAGGTTAATGCTAGTTTGTGGCGGCTGAAAAATGTCGGGGCCAGAATCCTCACTCACTGGTGGGTTAACACTGTCTGTCTATCTATCTATCTATCTATCTATCTATCTATCTGTGTACCTATCTTTCTGTATGTCTATATCTTCCTGTCTATCTATGTCTGTCTGTATATCTCTGTCCATCTATCTTCATTTTATATCAATCTTCTGTATCCTGCCTGTCTATCTACAGCATATACTTATATGTATATATATATATATATATATATATATATATATATATATATATATATATATATATATATATATATATATATATATATTTTATGAAAATCCACAATGAAAACGTGGATAAGATAAATCTTGATAAAATCACACGGGAAAATGGAAACAACGGAGTACCTTAGCTTTCGTCTTTATTCAAGATGTCTTGAATAAAGACGAAAGCTAAGGTACTCCGTTGTTTCCATTTTCCCGTGTGATTTTATCAAGATATATATATATATATATATATATATATATATATATATATATATATATATATATATATATATACCGTTTTTCTTTGTCTGTCTGCCTATTTAGTTTTGTCCATATTGTTTCAACAGTCGTCTCATTATTGAAATTATTCCAACTTATTTATATTTGTGGCACTAAAACTGTTGGAATGTTCAGGATAAAACTATTGTGTGTATATATTGACTAAAATTAATTAACTCTAAACTAACCCAACCTCACCTACCAGTAACGTACGCCCTTCATGTAGCATTAGGGTGTTTAATTATTAGGTGAAGTAGAGGGGGAGGCTCCATGTGGTTGAGTGTAACAGCCGACAGGGGGGGTGAGGCAGTCTAGTTCATGACAAGATACACAGGAACTAGCTTCGTGTGTCACTCTTTCGTCTATTTATCGATTTCGTCTGAATTTCGGTATCATCGTGAGTGTTTCTTTATAGTTAGAAAGTCTTAATATGTAGTTGTTGCACGAGTCCTTCCTGCACCTCCAGGTAGCGTGGTGGAGACCTGTAATCACTCCCGCTCACTTTACTTAGAAAGGAAAGGTGATTGACTGACCGGGTAGACTGGCAGGCGCTGGTTGCTGTATAAACTGGCCCCCCTCGTGTTATAATACCGTTTGTAGACAACATATTCACTGGTGGAAGGATGGCATCTGATTTGTTAACCAGTGAAAGGACGAGTGGCATTCAAAAGAAACATGGCACACGAAAAGGAAACTTATAATGAGACGGCGTGAATCCCCCAATACTCCTTTTGTCTATAGATGTAACAACGGGGAACTAGGTGAGTCTCTGAGGCGCAGTGGAAGCAGAAAGTTGCCCCACTCTTCATAAAACAGGTGTTATCTTGAAGACTTGGTTAACGGTGCTTTAAAGTTCCAAGCTGCTGAAGTACCTAAATTTACGGCAACAACTGCAAGACCATTTCATGATTAATAAGTACTCTGTTTTTGAAGTCAAGCCCTCATTAAAAAGAGCCAAATTCCCAAAGGTTTGGACAATAAAATAATTTATAAGTACCGTAACTTACAGTAGCAACCTAACTGGTTGGTTCAAACCAAAGAACAAAACTAACATTAAAATTATACTTTGATTCTTCCTTAGCTAACATTTATAAACAATCTTGTCGAGACAGATGGGTATGTGGTAGGTTAGGTAGCACAGCACTGAGTACCAACTGTGTAATAAGTTCATAGTTAGTATATAATACTGTATACAGTACATACGAATAACTCTTATCGTATCAAAGTTAAGGTGGATATCATAAGTCAAGTATTTGCCATATAAGAACATTTAGTTTACCAGTACAGGTACAGGAATATTTTGTAACATAACTAAAAGTAAATCAGACTACAGAGAGCAGATTTGGATCTATGCTTAACTGCATATATTTTATTTTGCGTTTTTCCTGGGTTTTCTCTCACTTATAAATATTAATACTGTACAAATATAAATTGATATTTTTTATTCTTATTTACAGGTTGATCAAGATGCTGGTGGAGAACTCGGGAGGAGGTGGGAATGGTGGTGAGGGCAAGGGATCAAACAACGGAGGCAATGGAGGTAAAACTAATGGAGTAGCGAAGACGACAAGTGGAAGCACCAAGTCCAGCATGAGTACTAAGAGTAGCATTTGCAGCAAGGCAGCCCCACCCACACCATCCAAGAGTACTTCAAGTGGACTGGACTCTCAACTCATGTATACACCTCCACACGTGTTGATCCGCTCCATCTCGTCCCTCTCGCAACACTCTCTCAGGCCATCCACACCAGAACATGACCAGGTATTGTCTTGTGAATTTATCAACATCAGGTGTATGTCTGTTGAGGTGCAGGTACCGGTAACCAACACACACACACACACACACACACACACACACTGTGTTTCACAGGTGAGAATGGCTATTTATTCATTTGGAAAGATAAACTCCTGGTACAATCCAGTACTGTATTGGCTTCATCTCTCTTTGTTGTCCGTAAGGCATCCTTAAATATCAAGGTTTTATTTTTATTTTTGCAAGTTTGACAACTTGTGGGCAAAGTCTCTGTACTGTACATTAATTAAGATATTGTTGGGGATTATTTTAAACATTTGTAGTACAGTATACAGGATTGTAAGTCTCACTCTAGAGACCTTGCGGGGTTTTCATGCACAAGGGTGGCACCACTCAGTTACCTGTTACTTTTTGCTACAGAAGGAACTCATTGAACCTGTGCTCAGCATACATTTGTGCCTATTTTGGTTTTTCTCTGAATTACCCTGAATTACAGTTTGGTAAACATAGGTAGTTGATAAAACTGATTGTGGCACTAAAAGGCTGAGTAAAGTGATGATACTTGAGTGAGAAAATAGAGTTGTTGGATCAGTTAGATCGGTGGGAAATTGTGGCCTCATTTTGGCACCATCAGAAAAATTATACAAATGTACTGTACAGTACAGTATATCCATACAAGTGAGGTAAATATATGTGTGAGTGTTGCAGCAAGTGTGTTTCATTGTGCTGAAGTTTCATTTCAGTCTCATAATCCAATTACTGAAAGGATGGAAAATGCTCTCATTGTTTAGATTGAGGACCAATCACAATAAAATGCCCACTGGGTGGACCGGTGCTACGAGGAAAAACACTGATGCTCCCCACTACCACCACCATTACTAAGCCTATATCACCCAATGACCTATCAGCTACAGAGTCCCAGTATCTAACCCCATTATTCTGGTAAGGTTTGAGTTTTGAATATTGGAGTTTTGGCTTTTATGGTACTACAGTACTTATCAGAAATGGAGCACCCATGGTATTTAAGGGTCTCCTTATAAATGTACTTATGGTAATACAGTATTTTAAAGAATACAGGACTAGTATCATTATAATGCATCATGAAATGAACAGTTTAATTCGCCTTCATGTGATGTCAGTAAAGTGTCCAAATACCTGTACTGTATACAGAAGTACAGTCCAGTATTTACCAAGTACTGTACTTGTACTGTATATGGTCCAGTATATTTCCAGTTTGAGGGACAGTTAAGATAAATCTTGAACAGGTTTTGTGTAGTATCATGTCAAGTTGATGTATTCTATACCACATGTACTGTACTGTACTGTACATGTACTGTAGGGCATTAGATTACTTTTACTTTTATCCTCTTCACCACTGATCAGCTTGTTATCCGCTTGGGCGATCGGTCACGTCTCTGATTACTTTTCCTTTTCTTTTATCCTCTTCACCAAAAGATCGGCTCATAAGCTGCTTGGGCAATCGGTCACGTCTCTGTTACGCACTGTTGGCAGATACTGGGCATGCATTGGCTCCTGAATGTACCTGAACCTGCTCCAGTGTTGGTCAAGTCTGGTCTTGAAAGAGCTCACACTTGGTGCCGTCACAACACTTTCTGGTAGATTGTTCCAGGAGTTCACAACTCTCACTCCGAAAAAGTTTGCCCGCACAGTTTTCTGGACTTGTGGCTTCTTCAAACTTGAGCTGTGACCCCTTGTGGGGCGAGCGTCCGCCAGCTCAAAGTAAGGACACTCGACTGAGTAGTGCCCCTTGAGATGCTTATACACCTCAATTAGGTCACCCCTTGCCTGTCTGTAGTATAAGCTAGATCTCAAGTCAAGGTTATCAGTTCAGAAAGCAGTTTTCCGGTTCAGTTGACAACTCTATGCTGTATATAATGTTTTTCCTCACTAGAACTACTTGAGTGAGTATCAGATTTTTTTTAGTTTATATACGTATATGCTTTGTTTACTTCTCTTCCTTTTCTCCTTTGTTCATCTTTTAATACAAATATTCAATTCCCAAGTTTTGTGTTTATTTTATGACTACAAATTAAAAGCCAGAAAACTACATTGTAACTGAAAATTACCCCAGAAATTTTCCCTAGAAATAAAGTCTATTAAACACGCAACACACAATTTGAAAATAAATAATTTGAAAAAATCATAACTGTCAGAAGTAGAGATACTGGTAACTGGGGGAATGCTGTAAAGGTACAGGATGTAAACCCAACACGGGAGATCATATGCAGTACCTCCGCAGATCTTGTTTATAAGTTATGTAAAAAAAAATATACTGTATGAGGGTAAGTAAGGAAGAAATAAAGTGTAACAAAAGATAAATACTATACAGTACATTATATTAAGGGTTATACTCACCATCAGTAACTCCAACACCACATTACTATTGGCCTCAGAATATCTCCTAATATCAAGAGCACATGGATTCAAAATGGCCTCAAAATGTCCATGATATTGGTCAGATTTAAAAAAAAAATCGGGGGGGGGGGGCCTTATAACACCCCCACCTCCCCAAAAACCCCAGCTGGGTGGATGCTCTGTGCTCACCATGTTTCCCCACCTACAGCTTCTTGGACCCCCTCCCATTTTGATATTCCTGGTAATGCCCTTGCCACATATTGGTACCTTGCATCACTCCAGTTTACTGTTGTTTGTGCCATTCATACACAACCAAATCAACTTTGTTACTCATTACAGTACAGTACTGCACTTAATTTGGTTCTGCTTATACAGTACTGTACTTGTTTTGACTTGCCCTGGCATAGACTATAATGATTTCTGCTTTACCTTTTCTTAGCTGTAAATTGTAAATGGCCCTCCCTCTTCCCATCAAGTCCAATAAGTATTTTTTTCTAAAGGTTTCACAATAATTTACAGGTGCTATTTTTCTTTCTTTTATTTCAAAGTTGACCAATTTTTTCTCACTTATCTTCCCTAAAGGCTTGGCTTACATTTTGGATATGGCTAATTAGTTACCTGTTTTATGTACAAATTTTTCAAAAAGTGAGGATAAACATCACTTTTATCACTTGAATTTGTTGTCATGATGCAGGGTATAAAGGGAATAGTGGAGAGGTGTTGGTAGCCAGAGCAAGAGGGGCAAAGGAGTCACTCATAGCATATCTGGGGCCCCAAGGGAGTTACGTACCTAGCCAGTACCACATGCCTTTAGACGATATGCCCCCAACCCACATGCCCCACCAGACCACGTACCACCAGGCCATGTGACTACCAGCATTAAAACAGAATTTGTATGTTCTCCAGGACCCTTAAAGACATATTCTGGGATTCGACCTAGCTGGATGAGTGGCTCTTTTTAGAGTACTGTACAGTAACCAAAACAACATCTTTGGAAAAATATAGATAGGTACGGTTAGTGGATAACTCACTACTAGGTTGCTTATTCCTTTGAGGAAGATTTTAGACATGACAGTATAACTGAAAGTTTACCTGTGCATAATGAGCCCATCATAAGAATTCAGTGGTAGAGAAAAGAGGCACAAAGGCAATAATTGTACTTGGCACGTCATCTAATGATAGAACATATTTTTATGAGGTTAACAGACAAAATATGTCCCATGAACCATTTGTCAGTGTCATGCCCTCAAATCATTCGTGCACACCACAGCCTCCTGAGTGTACATATTGTACTAAATTGTGCTTCCCTTACCTCATCCTTCCATTTCTTGTATGTTCTTCCACCTCCCTTTTCTGAAATATACTTTCTTATTTACTGTACAGTACTTCATTCCTATAAAATATCCATTATTAATTATAATTGTATTGTCTACAGGATGATGGCATTGTATCAGTTCCTGCTCTACGTAAAGGTGTGCTGCTCCAGGCTCGAGACCGTCTCTTCTCACGTTGGAAGGAACGTTATTTTGTTCTCACCCGGGATTACCTTGCCTGCTTTAGAAGAGGTTCCACCAAGTACTCTGAAATGGGATCCTTTATATTTAAAGTAAGTACAAACCAGTATACTTTACCAGTAATTTATGAATTTTATATTTATGCTTCTTTGAATATTTCACTCTCATCTCTTCATCTACTATGCACAAATTTGCATTCCATTTCACAGGACAGAAGAGAGGTGAAGTTAATGAAGTGATTGATTTCACTTAAAACTTTTATCTTTTAGGTCAACCTGGCCTGTGTGGAGTGTGTAGAGTGGCAAGATCGTCGTGGTGGCCCAGCCTTGGCACTGTCTCTGCCTCGTGAAGGTCGAGTGCTGCTACGAGCAAAGTCAGGTTTAGATCAGTGGTACAGAGTGTTACTTGAGGCTACAAGTGCCTCACGTCACCGTCGTAGTGCTCTCCGTCGTGGTACATCTACCACACACCTAAACAATACCACAAATAATAACCTTGACACTACGCCTCCAACAAAATCAGGTAAGAATCTAAGTTATGTATATAGTATATACTTTATATTTTATAGTTACTGCTGTATTTTAAATACATAAGAGTTAATGGATTGTATAGTACAGTACTGGGTACAGTACATATACACCATAACCTTTTTTTGTTTTTCTTTTTTTTTCTTTTTTTACACGGGTATTAGCCCACCCGGACACAGGTCACCGACCCACATCAGGGCCCGGGGGACGAAAACGTAATAATAATAATAATAATAATAATAATAATAATAATATAATAATAATAATAATTCAGATAAGTAAAATTTATAAGAAAAAATACAAAAATAAAAATAAAATAATATTGATAACAATAATAATAATGAAAACACTGCAATAATAATAATTATAATAATAATAATAAGGAACCATAAAGAAATTAAAAAAACAAGATCATTAGTGAGAAACAATATACAGTATGTATGTTTTGTTGTCAATAGCAAGAGAAACAATTGAGACCCCGCAGTTGTGTGTAAATGAGGCAGAAAGTCAGATCAGTAACCTGGGACTTGGTCACAATTTTTGCAATGCCATATGGCAGCAGGTCTACCATTAGACAACACATTATGCTCCCTGTTTGGTAGCTGCCTACTGAAGTTGTACTGTATATTGTAAGTTAAACATTAGTGTTAGCAACAAAAAAATATCAGACATACAGGTATTAACATAAATTTGGACTAAATTCATTTTAAAGAAAAATTACCCAAATTAATATCTTATGACTTCAAAGAATATCAGAATTTTGAATCTGTTTATCATTCTACAGTGAAGTAGCTATGAGGCATGGATGCTTATTATTTAAGTGATCACAACTTAATATTTACTGGCATACTGTACAGTTAATGATTTTAATTCATCCCTAACTACTGTTTTCCCTCACATTTCTTGGGTCTCTGTATTCCTTGATCCACTCCAAACAAAAGAGAGAGGAAAGTATGGGTAGTAAGTAGATAAACAGATTATGTTTTTGTAATTTTAGTATTTTTTGTCAACTATTTTTTTCATCTTTCCAAATATTTCAGTCACTGACTGTCTCTCCAACTTTTAGTGTTAAAGCCCTGTTGAAGTAACACTGAAGAACATTTACATTTCCAGGTGGAATACAATACAGTCTCAGTGGGTCAACACCAGAGATCACAAGGCTGTGTGATGCTGTTTGTGATGATTCACCAGGTGGCAGCAGTTCTCGTGTTCTCACAAGGCACCATAGATTTTCTCGTAAGATATATGTGAAGTTTGTACTAATTGTTTTATATTTCTCACATACGGTGTACTGTATACTGAAGACAGTTTGATGCTTGCTGTGTCTGAGGATGAAAAGAAGTAAATATACATACAGTGGTGAAGAGCACTTCCAGGAATGGGATTTCCAGGTAACGAGACGACTCTCTCAAAATCGAAATAAAATCCCTCATCCCTAGAATTTTTTGGGTACCGTGAAAATTTTCTCAGAAGTTCCAGAAATTGCACATTACATCATCTCTCGAACCTGGAAAGAAATCCCCCATCCCCAGAATTTTTCCGGGTACCAGAATTTTCTTGTAATTTTCCAGAATGATGCATTATTACATCTCTCAAATCCAGAAAAAATTCATCTCCGGAATTTTCTGGGAACCGGAAAATTTTTCTCAGAATTTCCGAAAAAATTATCCTGATTTTCATCTCTCAAACCTGGGAAAAAAAAATCCACATCCTGTAATTTTCCGGGTATCGGAAAAGTTCTCTCAGAATTTTCCAGAGAATGTGCCCCTCGGAAAATCGTTCCCAACGCCGGAATTTTCCGGAAAACTCCAACTTTGGGAACGATTTTCTGAAAAATTTAAATTCCGGCTATTGGAGAGTTCCGGTTAAGGGGGATTCCAACTAACGGATATATTACTATATTTTTATGGAAGTTTGCAGGAGACCAGTGTCAACTGTCAGTGCTTGAAAGCTGGTATTTGAAAGAAAAGGACAGTCTCGGTATGATAGCGCTATAATTATTTGGTAGTGTCACACTGGATAACACCCTTTTTACATCTGTCCTGAGTCCTGGATGGTGATTGAACCCAGGAAACATTAGTAAGAGATAAGCTCCTTTATACTGTACCACAGATGTGGGAGTGGCAAAGATACAAGTACAGTATACAGTACGTACAGTAATAAATAAATAGCTGTTTAATTAAGAAGTTAATATTTTATTTTAGTAACTGAGAGGATACTGAGTTCTTTAAGAGTAGGCACATGATGCATTTCTTTATTTGGGTTATACAGATACAGTACAGTATTCATAATAGGGACTACAGTCTGTAATACTAACTATTTTGACTTTTATGTATTGCTCATCTTTTTCATATTTACATCAGTGTTTGTGTTACAAATGAATAGTCACTGGTTCATTTCATGAGTGGAGAGGTTTCCTCCTTGTACACTTACCATTGTGTACTCAGCAGTAAACAACCTTTCAGTGGACAAACATCCCACCATGAGGGTGGGGTAAACTGTTAGAGGCTGAATGCTTAAAAACTAGATCAGTAGCTGTCTGGCCTGGTCACCCTGTATCATAAGGGAAAATCTTCTATGGATGGGAAAATAAAATTAAAGCAGGTTGTTGTACTGTAAAAATATCATTAAAATGGTTCAATACATAATTAGTTTTAATTGGTAGTTTTTTCATTTATAGATATTTCATTTAACATCAGGATGTAGGAACTTGGGAGATAAAAAGTTATAAAAGATTTGCCAAAATTTTCAAGTCATCCAAATCTGAATATTTTACTGAGTGTTAAATGTTTTATTCGTATGATCCCAGTCTTTCCTGCAAAATGTGCAAGTACGTAACACAATTTTGGTTTACAGTAAAGAATTGGATATTTAGTGATAATGCAGGACAAAACAGTCAGCCCTTGATGTGATTGGTGTTATATTTGTGCCTCTACAATTGTGGTAAAATAATCATTGTGTTACTATTTTACTTGCCTATGTTAATCTTCAATTATATTTCTTGTATAATCTGTAGTGGATGAGCTTAGCTCTTTTGGCCTGAATTGGTCAGTGAAATGTGGATGGTCATTAACCAGCAAACTCCTTGACCCCACAGTTCTTGCTGATGTGGACCTTAGTTCTTGTGACACCGATGTAGCTACTCCGCCCTCCTCAGTCACATCCTCCAACAAGTTCAGTACTTCAACATCAGCTTCTAATACCTCAGGTGAGTTTGAAATACTGAAACAATAAGAACAAGCAATAAATGAAAAATTATTTTCTTGTTGTTTATGAAAAGATAAATTGAAGTTGTAACTTTAATAAAGATATTTCACAAGGCAGCAACTCATACCAGATGATATTCCTTTGAAATACTGTACAGTAGACCCTTCCCATTCGCGGGTTTGCGATTCGCGGTAAGCAGATGGTGGCTATTGTGGCTAGCTTGCAAGCTTTTTCCCGCAGCACAACGAGTCACCCCACACAGCATCTCGTGTTGTACTCTCGTAACTTTAGTGTTTCTGTGTGAAATGGCCCCTAAAAGACTGCCTAGTGTCAGTGCTAGTGATGCTAGTAGAGTGAAATGTAAAAGGCAGAAGTCGGTGATGACCTTGACAAAGAAAGTTGAATTATTAGACAAGTTAAAGGAGGGGATGAGTGGTGCCGCAGCTGGTCTGTTGTTTGGTATAGGTATACAATAGTGCACTGAGGTAGTATACGTTGCTATTCACGGTTTTGCCTATTCGCGCCATTCCTTGGAACCTAACCCCCGCGAATAACAAGGGCTTACATTGCATATGGTAGATTAATTTATTTTTATTCAGACTGTAAGTTACAGTATATGGGGTTGTAGGAGAATGATGACACATTGAAAGCTTATTTATTGCATTAATAACATTTCAAGTGTTTAACTCTGGCAGTCTACTGTATGTTGTCATATAGTAGTGTGGCAGCCGAGCAGATACAGCGCTTGCTTCCTGTTCCATGGGTCAGTGGTTTGATCCCCAGGCATTCACAGTTCACCCAGCTGTCTATACTGTAGGTACCTAAGTTTATAACTTGGGGAAGTGAATGTGGCTGAGTACAGTACCGGCCATGCTATCTCCTTATGTACTGAAGGCTTAGTATAATAATGGTTGCCCCTCGTGTAACGAGGATGGCCGGCCCAAAGGTCACCTTGGCCTGAATTTGTTTAAGGTGTAGAAGCTGTCGCCAACACAACAACCACACCCTAAGTTAGCGAGCTGCATGACCCAGTGTCAAGAAATAGTCTGAGAAGACTGGACAACTCGCCAACTGCACTGGCTAGCCATTACCCCAGAATACGAACCGCAAATCGATTAACATCCGGGTTCCCAATTAATGCTGGGTAGACAGAGGCAAATGGCAAATGGCGTCAAGAAACTTGCCCAGAGTGTCACCCTGCCCGGGGATTGAACCCTGGTCCGCTCGCTTGCGAGGCAAGAATGCTGACCATTACACCACAGGTCGCCACCTGAAGGCTTAGTATACAGTGTGCTGTATCCACACTGTTCCTAACGGGCCGTCATGCCAATGGAACCCACTTTCACTATGGGACAGTACCCCTCAAGATTGCAGAGCAACTTGTATGATAACAACAATATTGTGCCAATGCAACTGTAGAGGAAAATCCAGATTATGCTGATTTATTGGACAGTATCGACTCAGATGCAGGTAGTGATATCACTAGTGATGACAACTGGTCTAATGAAGAGGAAGAGAGAGTGCTTAGAAAAGAGAGTGAATTTGAAGATGGTGAAGGAACAAGAGCTGTTTGGAAGACTAATGCCTCAGTATCATTTTCTGCAATTATTACATTTGATGAATTTATAGACAATACACAGCAAGTTCAAGGTGATAAATTGAATAGAGTCTGATCTGTTGTTGATTGTTGAGAAGGAAATTCCAGTGTGACCCTATGATACATCACAGGTTTCCCTGAGTCTGGCTTCCTCCTGTGCTAACACTGGATAGACCAACTGCCTGAATGGCTAGTAAGCTGATTAGTGGTGAAAAAAAAAGGATAAAATAAGAATAACAAGAAGCAATAAAAGATAGAAGAGTAGACAGAATCATAATACAGTACGATGTAAAGGTAATTTAAGAATATACACCACCAGGTGACATTAGTTGTAAGAAATAGTGTCTTAATGCTTCCTAAGAGGTAGTGTGTCTTGCTTATGATCTCCTTCTACTCTACTTGACTCATTTACAAGATCTTCACAAATTTTAATTCTGAAATCCAGTACTGTACTGTATTTTTATTATATTCCCCCTCAAAAAATTTATACATTAGGAAGGTTAATAATTAATTTATTACAGTTTTTTCTGAGGCTTACCAGTGTCTTTAATTTCAAACTATAGGAAGGGTAATAACATAAATTTGTAATAAATAATTAAATATGAATTTCCAACCTGTCTGTTGAGACATTGTATTTTACTTGAAAATATATTCCAGGTTCAGGTGGTTCATCTTCTTTGGCTTCGTCACCTTCACTGCGAGGATCTTGTGCTTGGCCCCGTCCATCATCCCCTCTACGACCTGTTATAGGTGATGCTCCCAGGTCAAGACTCTCGTTGTATGAAGGTGCTCGTGAAATGCCAACAAGTGCCAAGACGCGTCACTCTGTGTGTCTCGAGCCTCGCGATCAGGCTCAAGACCTTGCTCGGAAACAGAAGAATAGACACTCAATATGTGTAGAACCTCGTGATTTAGCACGAACCCGAGCATCACTTTGCCTGGAGCCACGAAACCCATTACTGGACCTGATGGAGAGTGTGGAGGCCATTCCCTCACTGCTCTCCCCAGAGGGTACTCGACCTCCAACATCTACTAGAACATCACCCTCAAAGAGTGAAGGTATGTACAGTATACCAGAATTTGTCCGTCACAACCTCAGAAGTCTGGTACCGTTGAGATAGAGAACCTATGGCTATGTGAATTTTCTTATTATCTGAACAAGGTCAACGTCTTTGTGTACATAGGGTTTGTTCATCTGAAAAATTTGGGCATCTTTTGAGAGCTGGGCCTTCATTCTTTAGCTTCTTAAACTTCTTTTGTTTAAAAATTTCACACCATCAAGCCATTTGATATCCTTAGCTTGTGATTGGTTGGTATTTATTGAAGGCATAACTATGATTGGATGACTGGCCTGCACGAAGACTTACTCTACAATGTATACATTCGAGTTACAATACCCTTAGAACACTGCAAAATAGTTTTGAATATGGGGGATTTACAATATTATTAGCAGTTTGTAAGTTTGAATACTGTAAATCAGTTACAAGATCGCCTAATGTGTAATTTAGGAGGTGTTTTGAGTATCCACTCCCATATTTTCTTACACTGGTCACATGAACTTCACTTATCCAACCCGGGCACTCTTATAAATGGGAATTTTTCCAACACAATGATAAAGTGATAGAATTAGGGTCTTTGCATAGTGGTAAAATCTCATTAAGTGAAGTATCATAAAGCAAGGACCACCTGTATTTTGATTTTGAAGTTGCAAATATACAGTACAGTATAATGAATAAGTTATTGAATCATTTGTCTTTCAGGTGACAGAAGATCAATCAATGATGTGCCACTGATGGTGAGTGAGGTGGACACTTGCCCTTGTCCAGGAGCCACTCCTTCTCGTCCACGTGCACACTCCACCTCCCTCACACCAGAGCGTTCACTAGGCCCTCGTTCACGCTCCAACTTAGGCTTCTTCCGACACTCAGGCCTCTTTAATCATTAAGTTTTGCAGGAATATATTCATGTAATATTAATTTAAGGCTTGCATTGTACCTTATGAATGTGTACGAACTCCCGCCCCTCTCACACTGCCCCTGAATGTTTGACTGATTGACCTGAGAATATTATTAATATCTATTCCTTCTCTTGAACTTGATTATGAAAATAATATTTTGAATGCTTATGATTTTATAACCAAGAGTTATCAAGTATCATTGATGTAATCTTTACTGAAATTGGAGAATCCAAAATTATTATTTATGAATAGGACAAATGAATGTACAGTGTCTATACAAGTTAACTTTTATTTTACAAGCAGTTTCTCATTTGTTTCCTATTATGAAAATACATTGTATTTTGTTCACTGAATTTCTTGGTTATAAACTACATTCTGTTTATACTGTATATGTAAATGTTACGTTTTATAATTCATATAATGCATTATGCCCATGATTTCTGTAATTTTATTTTCACTTTATTTGTGCATTATTATCTTTGTAAATTTATGAGAAATCAGTCTTTTTATTTCCAATTCTGCATCAGACTTTTTGTATTGGAAATTTTTTACTGTATAAATTTCAGGAAATACTGTATTATGAAAGTCTTGGTTGTGTGGATGTCTGTACCCACATCATAGTTAGCTGCCAAGATATCTGCAGTTACTTTTTCATTTCAATTTAATGGAAATAAAAATACAGACAATTGATGTAAGGTGATAAGATTTTTGTTATTAGTGTGGACATCACTAATGGTACATCACTTTGTAATTCCCACAATCAGTAAACACTATTAAAAGGACAATATTTTGTAAAAAAAGAATTTTTTTTTTGGTAAATTTAATGTAAGAATTCTTAGTGCTTACTGTTAGTTTGGAACACATTTATTGTAACTTTTGTTGACTTAAGTTATCAAGTCAATGAACTTTTATATAGTTTCTTAGTGTTAAGAATTGCTCTTGAACCAGTGAAGTAAATGCTGTTTGATATTGACAAGCATTGCCTGATACACAAACTAGTCATTTTCAAGGGTGTGGTCATTATATTGAACAGCAATAAGTAAGTACACTAGTAAGTTTATTTTGGACGTGTTGGTAGATGTAAGTACTGTATTCATTAGTTTTGGCTTTCAGTGGTCATTAAACAAATTTGCATTTAATGTGAAAGCTTCATGGATTTATAATTTTCTTGTGTGCTTATTTTTGTTAAACAGTAAAGTAGAGGCTTCAAAAGAATCCAGCTCGAGTAGAAATTGACTTTTGGAAACTAGAAGCAATAGGCTAATAGGACAACGATTTAATGAATGTCATTCAGGAGGCTGAATTAGAAAAATAAAGGGACATACTCTATTATTTTTTTTTTAATTCTATATTATGCAATGGATATATGAACAATTTAAATTTATGGCTGGAAGTAATTAGGTAATAAGGATTTTAGATTCCTGGAATTTATGTCCCATCAGTTTTAGTCTACAATAATTTAGCAGTTAACACTAAGACCTATGTTCTGTGGAGAAATAAGTAAGTGTTACATGCCAATGGTGCTTTATTGTATGGAAGTGAATTTGAAAGAACATTACAGGTGAAGATGAACTGAGACAACACAGCCATTACAAAGCCTTCTTTATTTTGTCAGGTTTTTGAGATAGATTTGATGTCCTTTCACCTCTACCTTACAAAACTGCTATAAAATACTATTACTTGAAGTGAAAAGCTTGACATTGCAATGCTAAGTTGTCAAGTAAGAACAAGATTATTGTAGGGTGCAGCTCTGTACATAGAAAATTTACCAAGGGAGTTTCCCACCCATAACGGTATATATGGTGGGCTGCTTTTAACTTAAAAAAGTGTGAATGAGGTTGGATATATTTTTTATATATATTCACCATGCTTTTGCTGGCTAGGTTTTGAATTGTAGTGCACTTTCAAGTAGTGACATTATTGAACATAATGTAAGCCATAATTTTCTCCATTGTTCAAAGATTCTCATAAAACTAGGGAATTTATAATGCTGACACAATACTTAATCTAACAGTTAAATCCTTGTATCTGCTGTGACAATATCTGAAAGTCTTGTTTTGGAGTGGTAACCAATTTTTGTGGGCCTGTAGATCACAAGTGAAAGTTTCTCACTTTTGTTCAGTGATGCTGTGAGCAATTTGGTGAAACATTAAGCAATACCATTACTAACTAGAAACTCCAAATGTCTTTCAGCTTTCAGGTGACCACCTAAGAATTTTGGAAAAAATTAGATTTGATTCATATTTTAACTGAATCAGTTAAATAATTAAAGTGACCATATGGAAAACATATGTTAGTCTGCATATGTAGGGTAGCATATACAGGAATACCTCGCTATTTGCAACCCCACTTATCCACAATTGATATTTTAATACCCCTATTAAATATTCACAAAGCATACCCCACTTATTCGCAAAGAAAAATTATGGTACCCTACAGTAATATTTCAAACGGCATGGGCTAGCCATAACTCTCATATTCCGCTGTAATGCCCGCTTCACACGAGCGTGTTTTTTCCCGTATGGTTTAGAAATTACTGAAATTCAGTGGGATCGTTTACACGGCGCACACGCGGGAGAACTCACCGCACGCATGTACCTGTACTTCCAAACCGAGGCGTGAAAAAACACGCCGAGCGTCCTAAAAAATTTTTATGGCAATGATAAATGCTAGTTTAAATGTTTACACTCATTAACACCTGCACTCACACAACATTTACTGGTCCTACAGTATACACAAGACCCTGGTAGCCTTGGATAATGAGGAGTGTACAGTACAGTATATCGAAAAATATGTGTTGAAAGTTGCCGGCTAGTAACACCCCCCCCCCCCCCCTATTTACATTTATTCTTATGGGGAAAAATTGCAACAACATTCGCCAATTTTTTATTCGCAATGCCATTAGGAATGCATCTTTTGCAATAACCGGGGTATTCCTGTAATTTATTTCATAAATGTTCTTGTGCTTTTTTTTTTAATAATAAAACCATTTTGTCTTTGGGAAGTAACATGATAAGGAATGTACAGTATTTAATAAAATGCAGACCTATGCAGACTTTTTTTTTTTAAAAGGTGAGTTTGCACTAAGTTATTGGGATAAGACTTCTCACGTGGTCAAGTTTCTTTTGGATACACTCGTAGGACCTCGTAATACAAATACATCTATTATAAGAAACAAGAAAACATGTATTGTGATAACTTGTGCTCTTTCAATTGAGTAACTGTAATGTTCATCTTGTTAAGCTCATTCACTTTAACTGTGCCAGTTCTTTCTTAATCTTTTACATTACTAAGTGGGTAAATTATTACCTAGAACAACAATAATTTTAAAAGATGCAAGAACAAGATGATTGTGTGAACATGTGCTCACTTTTCTGTCATTCTGCTGCTCTCCAGTGTTTCAAGCATTAAAAGAAAGTTGTACACTATGGTTGCTATAAACTTTTTACCACAAGGAGTAAACAAAAATATACTCCCAGCATTAAGGAAGTGTTTCACAAGATAAAGCTCAACAGCTGTGCTAATTGACCCTTCAAATGATCTTCATCATCTATAGCATCATTATTACAATTCATAGAAGTGAATAGTAGCTTGTTACTAAATGAGTCATGTTGACAACTTAATTGCCAATTTTTCCGTTTGTGTTTCATGTAATGAAATTATTTTGCCTGAAAAACCCATTAAACATTTGAAAGAAAAAATAATATTTAGTTTCCCTGCATAGTGGTGTAACTCACTAAGCAGTCATTGATTATTCAACTTATTTTAATTGAAACAGTTGTAATAGATGCTAAAATTGGATGGAGCATATTGTAAATGTCAATCATTGAGGAAACACAGTATAGTACACTATGTATCACATTAAAGGAAGACAATATTGAGAGGAGTAAAAGTTTTTCTGATTACTGGATAATATACAGTAGTTTATTGGCTGTTGGTCATTTTCATCAACATCTTCCACCTAATGACAACTGTTGAAAAAAAAAAGCGAATAAGATGTCCCCATGCTAAACACTGCAAACCCAGGGCATTAGCCAAAAAAATGCAGGAATAGGTACAGTTCTGGTAACCTGATTGCCCTGAGGTGTGTTGAAGCCAATTTTTACAGCTGGATGCCCTTCCAAACTCCAACCCATTGGGTGGGAACAGCTGGCAAGGCAGGTACTATTGCAACTCCCTGAAAAAAAATCAAAGACTACCTGCCTATCTTTACCTGTGGTAAAGTGTATACTGTGTATAGGGTAGTTAAAAGATGGGAATGTCTTTACCATATATTATGATCCAGTATATCGGAAAAATCTTCACACAAACTTGTAACCGTCTGTTTTGCGTGTCTTTACGGGGGGGGGGGGGGTCCTTTCACACTCCTTTCAATAATGTCTTCCCATAAACTAAGTGGTACATTATAAAGGGTAACTCATGTGTTAAATTTTACACTTGTCTGGTCCTTTATACTGAATCTTCACTGTTGTTCCATATGTACAGTAGGTAATTGTATACATAAAGTTAATAAAAGTTAACCAAATGTTTCACCTTAGTTGTCATTATTCTATTTGTTGTATTACAATACTTTCTTTAGAACTAAATTATCATAATTGGATATACAGTACTTTATCATGTAGAAATTTCAGAGAATCTGACAAATTGTACACTATTCATTTAGTAGGTCTTATATGAAGCAACTAATTAGAGGGTAAAAATTTTATATTTTCCAGGGTCATTAGCAGCAACTTTCATTTTTTGGGGAGTTTACTGACAGGCAAGTACTATGAGAAGCAATTTTGCTTAGAACCTTATAATGTACAGATGAGGTTGATATGAGATTTAGGCAGCTGCTGAATTTGTGCATCATCAAACACCACACCAATACTCAAGTCTCAAGTACTGAAGGCAATGTTTTAGAAAAGAAACAGCAACATCTACTTGAAGAGAACGTCTATAGGTATATGTTGCCTATAATGCCATCGGTATATACTTATTAGTTTTGGATGTTTATGAACACGACAATTGATGTTGCTGGAGTGAGAAAGGAGGAAGGTTTACATCTGTATTCATTTGCTTTGCTGGAGACAAACTGGTAAATATATTGAAAAGACTTGGTCATGATAAAAAAAGGAAGTTGCAGCTTAACCGGGAGTTTCTGGCTACATAGCTGGTTATATTAAGTTAGGTTGGAAAAGTCATGTACAGTATCTTGATATATGAGAGTCATTAGATTTGGATCCTTAGGTTTATGTGAGTCCAGTATAGTTGGTGCCGGCCCGTATTGGTTATTCTCATGTTCATAATTTTACCAACCCAATCTAACCTAACCTAACTACAGTATTACCAAAAACTTTAAAAATACTTGATACAGGTAATGCAGTACTTTATAAGAGGTGTGCTGGTAAACAAACAACAAGTGGAAACTTTTCAATAAAAATATTGTTCTTTTACATAAAACATACAGTCAGAAACAGTAATTGTTAACTCTCCTGACTAGCTGGAACCTCAGCCAGCAGAGGCTGATATTGACAAAATGCAACATCACCAGCCACAATACAGTAGTTCCAAAACGAAATCAGGTAAAAAAAAGTCACAGGTAAAAAAGTCACAGGAAAAAAAGAAAAGTTAACAATCGAATTCTCACATTTTTTAAGAATAATGTCAACCTAACCTAACCTAACCCTCGTATTCGGAGGATGAGATACTTATTTTCCCCTGATCCAAATGCGAGCCCATCGAGAGCAGACCTGGAATCGCAGCAGACAAGCAAGGGGCAGAAACCATCTGCTTCTTCCTCAGCGAGAAGGGCAGCAAGGAGGGCTATTAGTTCCGCCTGAGTGGAGGATGCCCCGTCAGAAACTCTGAGAGACAGTTTGATAGGCTCAGGGGCATCAGGACGGGAGATGTAGACACCAGCCCCGGCCCGACCTGTAGCGGGGTCAACAGAACCATCAGTGTAGAGGACGACCCTACCTGGGGACCAGTGGGAGATCCTGGAGAGGTGGTATTTGCAGAGAATAACAGGGTTCATGTAGGATTTCGGGAGCGGTCCACCGAGGGCAATCAATTCAGGTTGAAAATCCAGCCAGGGAGAAGGAGACGAACCAACAGCAGGGGTTCACTTGGATCTTGGGTTGTATATCGTAACGTGCGTATTTCTCTCCCCACATGTCCAGGGTTCGAATCGCCTCTGGTTTAAATGTATGTCTGACGTAGTACGATTTCCGGTTTTCGCCTGCACCAACATTGGATAAACTGACCACCCAGATGGCTTGTGTCCCGATATCAGGTGTTCTTATATATGGTAAACAAAAATACTCAGCCTTTGGATCCGCCCCTGGTAACTACGCCACTAGCAACTACGCTTGTACTATCATTTTATATTTAGCCTTTCATCCAGAGATTTGCCACTGAGGGAATTAGTATGACTGAACATTCATAAATAGTAAATGAGGAACTCTGAGGTTAGTTATTATTGCAAGGGGACGAAGCTTTAATGTGGGGTGAAATGAAACCTAACCTAACCTAACCTCACCCCTGTAAATCAAACCAAGTGTGTCTGTAGTGATGATGAATTGTCTTATAATAAACTGGGGATCATTCAGCAGCATCAATCATCATTATTCATCATCACCATCATTATCATCATTCATTATTTATCATCATTCATCATCATCACATATACGCCATCATTCATTATTTATCATCATCATCATCATCTATCATCACACACACCACACATTACCACCCCTGAGCCCTCTGCCCCGCCCGCCTTGACTACCAGCAGTGTCAGTTGGTGCAAATTATTGGTTATTTCGGTTCGTTTACTCCATTTTGTAGATTTTCTCATAAAAATAAATATATCTTAATATACCAAATAAAAATATTTGTTTGGCATATGCAATAAATTCTGATTATCTACATTACATTACGTGTAATTTATTCAGAATGTATTCATCATGCAGAATCTGTCGTTTGTATCATGGGTTCTGAGTGGCTGGTCACCACAAACGAAGCGCTGAATCAGGAGTCGAGCTTGGAACCACATATCTCTGAACCATCTGTGATTTTTGTTGATCAGCTGAATAAAAAACGTTTCCCATAATTTCCTGCAGAAGCAACTCAGTTTTTCTGTTAGTGGGCATTTACATGTAATATCCGGTCCTTATCATTACAAGAGCGTCGGTTAGATATAAGTTTCGATCGGGTGGTTCAGTGTCTGGGAGTCGAGCTCTCAGTTGTCACTTTGGAAGGTATCGGTACTTTCTTATGGTGTCAAATTAAGCAAAACAAATATGGCCACGCCAGCCATCCGATTAAGTGTTATTACTAAGGTTCGCAAGTGACGCTTTACATCATGTGCTTCAACACCACAAGAGCGTATGTTCGTACTGGAGATGGTTCAGTGTGTGGTGATGTGAATGAACTTTAGACCAGGGACAGCCAGACGTGGAGGGAGGGAGCCGGCCAGTAGTGAGACGGTCGAGGCGATTAGTGGATGTGTGATGGAAGTTAACGTTTACAAAATGCTCCTAAATTAATGCATCCAGTTGTCAAGGATTATAAAATACAGACGCCATCATGTGTGTTGGTGTTGAAAAATATAAGGTATGTCGCTGTGTATATTTCCTTTACAACTTATTTCTCTCTCCAATCTACGTCAATTCGATAGCCCATTAATTGTATAGAAATGTTGATGACTGGGACTTAATTATACTGAATGATCTTGACAGCTTCACTGGGGTAGAAATCCATTTCAACATGATTTGGTTGTAGGAGTTTAAGGTTAGGTACCAAAACAAGGCGACCACCCACGCTGATTAACCCGACCTTCTACCCTAGACCATTATCCGGTTTAGCATTTATACGGAGTCCTTTAACACGGCAATAGAAAATTATGAACATTAGATTAACACCTAATCGTGTCCATGATCAAACCTTATAATTGGTTGTTCCCAATCGGCGTAATAGAGATGTCTCAACTGTGTGCATTATGCCTTCAGTCTTCATTGGTGTATTCATAAGTGTTCTAAGTGGTCTATGATTGTCGGGAACAAAATGTAAACAGCACTTTTAGGCTAAAACGTATGTAACAATATAAGCAACTAACCACTCAGCGCAGCCAAACTCAGCTCGACATTAGCCACCACGTGAAGATTAGGCACCCAATCAGATTTTACTTGTTATATGCAGAAGTGCCGCTTTTGGTGGGTGGGTGGGGGGGGGGGGGTTAGGGTAGTTAATCTTCAGGTGATAAAAGATGGGCTGCTGCCATATCTTCGTGATTTCATAATTTGATCTTCTTTAAACCAAACACGAATTCTGTGAGCGTTTTAAATCCCAGTGTAAGAGGCGGTGTTAACGTGTTCACCTGACAGTCAAATATTGTAGCCAGGAACAATCAGATCCATCTTGAGTACACCAGATGGTCACTGAAGGAATGGTGGTGGTGGGGAAGTGTCTGTGGTGGTGGCGGTGGGGAAGTGTTTTATAGTGGTGGTGGCGGGGAAGTGCCTATGGTGGTGATGGTGGCGGTGGGCAAGCGTCTGCGGTGGTGGCGGTGGGGAAGTGTTTATAGTGGTGGCGAAGTGTCTGTGTTGGTTGCGGTGGGAAGTGTCTGTGGTGGTGGTGGCGGGGAAGTGTTTATAGTGGTGGGGAAGTGTCTGTGGTGGTGGTAGGTAACTCACTTGCCAACCTCCAATCACCAGTGTAAAGGTGATATTTTCGACAAGTAGAATAATATACTTTTGTGCTATAAATTATTACATAGTCAAGTGAAGTACAATGGTCAAATAAATAGTTTACTTTCCATGATCACCGTATTTACTGTGTTGGGAAAAAATATTTGTGACCTTCGCAAGATACTCACTGATAATTAGGGAAATGAAGAAGAGAAATTAAAGAATATCACTATCAGAAAAGAGGATGTTCTTAAGAAGATACATAAATTAAAGAAGACAAAATCCCCAGGGCCGGATGAAAATTTTCCTCGAGTTTTGAAAGTTTAAGGAACAGATTAGCGGACCCCTTGTAAATTTATTTACAAAATCATTAGACACGGGCGATGTGCCAGACTTGTTGAAACAGGCAAATGTAGTACCCATATTCAAAAACGGTGACAGAACATCAGCGTCAAATTACCGTCCGATTAGTTTGACGTCAGTAGCGGGGAAATTTCTTGAATCAATTACCTGTATAGCAAATAACATCCGATCGCATTTAGAGAAAAACAAATTAATCTACTATTCTCAACAAGGGTTTACAAAGGGAAAATCTTGTCTAAAAATCAGCTGACGTTTTTTTTAGGAAAGTCTTCGAGGTAGTAGATAATGACGAAAATTACGATGTTATTTACTTAGACTTGAGCAAAGCGTTTGACAGAGTTCTGCATCAGAGGCTTCTGAGAAAAGTTAAGGCTCATGGTATCGAGGGGAAAGTTTTAAATTTGATAAAATCATGCCTTACCGATAGAACACAGAGGGTTTAGCGTAGATGGTGTTAAATCTTAGTGGGGCCGTGTAACCAGTGGGGTTCCCCAGGGGTCAGTACTGGGCCCACTCATGTTCATAATCTACATAAACGATCTAGGTACTGGCATCATCAGTGACATAAGTAAGTTTGCGGATTACACCAAAGTAGGGCGGCAGATTAATTCAAGGAAGGATGCATATGCCCTACAGGAAGATTTAAATAAACTGCATGAGTGGTCAGTAAAATGGCAAATGAAATTCAACACCAGCAAGTGCAGCGTACTTAATATTGGAAAAACAAATACTGTCAATATATACAGCCGTAACAACATCAACCTAGAGAAGTCGACTTGTGAAAGAGACCTAGGGGTACTTGTAAGTACGGACCTACGGCCTAGAAAACAGTGCGTTAATGCTCGAAATAAGGCAAACAGAGTATTAGGTTTTATATCTAGAAGTGTAAGTAGTAAGAGTGCAGAGGTCTTAGTGCAACTATATCTTGCGCTAGGCAGGCCGCACCGCCATTATGCGGTTCAGTTCTAGTTTCCTTATTATAGAATGGATATCAATTCAATGAAGTCGTTGCAGCGAAGAATGACGAAAATGATTCCGGGACTTAGAAACCTTCCATATCAAGATAGGTTAAATAAACTAAACTTGCTTTCCCTAGAAAGACGAAGAGTGCGGGGAGATAAGATAGAAGTATTTAAGTGGGTGAAAGGAATCAATAAAGGAGATATAGATAAAGTTCTTGTAATATCCGAGCAAGATAGGACTTTTAGCAACGGATTTAAGTTGGATAAGTTTAGGTTTAGGAGGGAGATAGGTAGGAACTGGTTCACAAATAGGGTGGTTGACGAGTGGAAAAAGCTTAGCAACTTTGTAGTGAGTGCTGGAACGCTGGAAAGTTTTAAAAGGAGGCTGGATAGATTCATGGATCATAGAGAGTGGTAGTAACTCTCGACAGGAGCTGCCATGCACAGCCTGCACAGGCCAACCGGCCTATTGCAGACTCCTTATTTTCTTATGTTCTTATCACTTTGTAATACCTATTGTGTATCACATTAATTGTTTTAAATAAGTTCTGGAACTCTTAGTGGCAGGGCTGAGGTAAACACTTCTTTTGGGTTTTTTCTTTATTGTTGAAGTAATTATATACACAGTACTTAGTTTGGAAGAGAATGTATTGTGAATTATCTCCAGGGAAGTGTTTTGAGTACACTTATACAATGAACACTTAAGTTACACGTTCACCCCTTAACTAGTGGTAAGACTCTGGCCCTTCACCATCACCACAATCACTTAACCATCACCAAAATCACTTCGCCACAATCGCTTCACCACCATCACAATCATTTCACCATCACAATCTTCATCATCACCACACTATCACCGCAATCACAATCACTTCAATTGTGTCTTATAGAAGCTAACCCACATTATAGAAATATTGCCCAGGCGTTTAGTATCTTAACCGCGGCTCATAGGCTAGTTACCGTGGGTGATGTAATTATATAAACATAATGTTTGTAACCCACATTAATATAAGTATTACGGTCTGTCTGACGGGCTAATACATTATTATAATGTACCATCCATTTCTATATTTATCATTTTTCTAAGTTGTTGTTCAGGTTTTAATCACCAGTAATTAGATATTAATATTAACGTAGATATGAGGATAAATATTAAAAAATACGAGGGTGGAAATCACATTTACTTTTAATATTTACCAACACAGATCATACAGAATACCAATAGCCTGTCCAATGGCCTCCCTTTTATATAGCCCCCCTGGAGCCTTCTTGGGACTGAGACACAAGGTTATATAGGTGGTTGGTTCCTCACAAACTGCTCACACTCTTCCTGGGTGTGTAGGAGGAGTCGGGACCAGTGTTTAGCTTGTCTTCAGGTTCCCACGCGTTCACTATCTGGGTCCAAATGGTCTCTATAGGGTAGCACTCGCAAACAGTCATAGTAATCGCTTAACACAAGCAATGGCCCTATACAATATTATATTTGTGATATTAAATGTTTCAACAAAATACAACATTGTATTGTTTAACTGAAAGAAACTTACTGAATATGGACCTGGAGATTTAGATGGCCAGTCCAAAAGGTCAATTTCATTCGACATTTCCTCTGACCAGCGCTTCGTTTCTCGTGCCGTGTGACAGGGCAATTATCAAAGAAGTGAACATTATTCATCAAACATAATTTGTTTACACTTATATCATGAATTGGCTCCTTCATATAGGTGAAAATGCGCGACTTAGAAAAATAAAATAGGCGAGTGTGGAGGCATGGATGGTGGGCAGCCTCCAGCAGCTCGAGGCAAACGTCAGAGATGATGATGGGTAATGTAAACTGTTGTACATTGAAGAGGAAAAATAAGAGATAACTGTATTATATACTGATGGAAAAAAGAAGAAAATATTGGTATTGAGGGAAAGGTGCTTGTAGATCAAGTAACCCAAATTAAGGAGCACATTTCAGTATTAATGGTATGGATAGATCTACGTAGTATTAGTTAAGGGCTGCAAATTGGTGCCATCTTTTACTGTAATAATAAAAGACTAATACCATATGTAGGAGTTTGATAAACTTTATATAGGAACAACTTTTCTAGAATATTACAAATTCTAAATTGCAATTTAAAATACTGTATATATGCCTTTTTTGACCCGATCTATTGTTGACACTGGTGTATATACTATTCAACACAGTATGGTGGCTTACTGGCAAGGTACCTGTAGTGGATGATGGAGGCCTCGGGTTCCACTGCCAGATGGATTGAAGTCGTGTTGAACTGGACGAGGCAGAGACAGGATTTTTGAATGGTTCGTAAGTAAAATTTATGTTTTCCCAGTGATGTTGGGGCTGGTGCAATGAAATTACTCTACTATAGGGAAAGAAGCTGTGGCTCTACTTATGGCACTGGAAAAGTTTAACATGTATCTTGGCAACACCTACCAGAGAATTGTAGTTTACAGTGACCATAATTTATTACAGTTCAGAAGTCGAATGAAAAACAAGAATCAGAGACTTAATAGATGGTGATTAACTCTCCAGGGAAGGACTTGGTATGTTGTGTAGGAGTGAGGGAAGGACTTGGTATGTTGTGTAAGAGTGAGGGATGGACTTAGTATGTTGTGTAGGAGTGAGGGAAGGAATTGGTATGTTGTTTAGGAGTGGGGGATGGACTTGGTATGTTGTGTAGTAGTGAGGGAAGGATTTTGTATGTTGTTTAGGAGTGAGGGGTGGACTTGATATGTTGTGTAGGAGTGAGGGATGGCCTTGCAGTATTGTGTACGAGTGAGGGAAGGATTTGGTATGTTGTGTGGGAGTGAGGGAAGGACTTGGTATGTTTTGTAGGAGTGAGGGAAGGACTTGGTATGTTGTGTAGGAGTGAGGGAAGGACTTGGTATGTTTTGTAGGAGTGAGGGAAGGACATGGTATGTTGTGTAGGAGTGAGGGAAGGACTTTTAGTATTGTGTAGGAGTGAGGAAAGGACTTGTAGTATTGTGTAGGAGTGAGGGAAGGACTTGGTATGTTGTGTAGGAGTGAGGGATGGACTTGGTATGTTGTGTGGGAGTGAGGGATGAACTTGGTATGTTGTGTAGGAGTGAGAGAAGGACTTGTAGTATTATGTAGGAGTTATGGATGGACTTGTAGTTTTGTGTAGGAGTTATGGATGGACTAGGTATGTTGTGTGGGAGTGAGGGAAGGACTTGCAGTATTGTGTAGGAGTGAGGGAAGGACTTGTAAATGTGGTGTAGGAGTGAGAGAAGGAGTTGTAGTTTGGTGAAGGAGTGAGAGAAGGACTTGTAGTGTATTGTATGAGTGACGGAAGGACTTGTAGTATTGTGTAGGAGTGAGGGAAGGACTTGAAATTTTGTGTAGGAGTGAGATAATTTCGTAGCAAATGCTTTATCTCGTTCACCAGACTGAAAATAAAACACAAGTGTTTTATCTTTGGGGAAGGAGTTTTATAAGACACTGAATATATTTCATTGAGAGGTAATTACACTGCTTCTTCAGTAGGTAGGACTATATTTTATATATGTTCCTGTATGTAAACATTGTCTAGTATGTTATATATATTAATTTATAATAAGTATGTAATAAGTAAATCCGCTTAGCGTTGTTCATTTATTAGGTAAAATACTATGGTAATTGGCAGCATTTTATCCACATTGTGTGGGTCACGGCCATTGCAGGGAGGTAGACGAGCCTGGCTGGTGATAGTGTATGGTGCAAGTGTGGTACAATTGGTCTGGACTCAGGATGTATTTATATGGAGATAAGTGGTGTATACTTTTGTACTTTTCCTGTGTATGGTGAGGCTGAGGTTCGGGTTTGGGTTAATTTAGGCTGTGGTCATCTGTACTGTACTTAAATTGTTCCTTTACTTGACCTTTGTTTGTGGTCTCTTAACTTTATAATGGTAAGTTATGCATTTCATGATTCATTTTCAACATGATACCTATATTTTGAGTTAATCTGAGGGTTATTATTGAGAACCTGGTGGAGATAATATAAGAGTCATTATAGTGTTTACCCTGCTTGTTGTTGTGACCACTCTTGTGACTTGACTAGTGGTAAATTCTTGATAAAGATTAGTGCTGGCATAACAGTATGAAGAAAGAGTGATTTTAATTCTTGTCGCTCTGCAATATATACAAAAATAATAATATTTTTGGTTAATAAAATTTTAATTTCTCCGGTATTAACAGAAAGTACTACTCCAGGGAGGATGAGGACCATAACTTGGTGTACAGATGACGAGGCAACATCAAGATGGACAAGAGAAACGATCAAGAGTACAGTAAAGGATGAACATTCTCTAAATAACTCAGTCTACCAAACATGACAGGAAGTTGTATTGTTTATATGTAAGTGTTGGTTAAATACGTCCACATAAATACTAAAACAGATTATAACAGTGTGTTGAAATCTTATCTACTGACTACTGTAGAGATCGTCTAGCACTGTAGGAGTGAGGAAAGAACAAGCAATATTATGTAAGAGTGAGGGAAGGACATGCGGTGATGTGGAGGAGTGAGGAAAGGTTATGCGGTGTTGTGTAGGAGTGAGGGAAGGACATGAAGTGATGTGTAGGAGTGAGGGAAGGACGTGCAGGGCTGTGTAGACGAGGGAAGGACTTGCAGTATTGTGTTGAAATGAGGGAAGGACTTCTATTATTGTGTAGGAGTGAAGGAAGGACTTGCAGTGTTATGTTGGAGTGAAAGAAGGACTTGCAGGGCTGTGTAGGAGTGAGGGAAGGACTTCTAGTATTGTGTAGGGGTGAAAGAAGGTTTTGTAGTATTGTGTAGGAGTGAGGGAAGTGGTTCTAGTATTGTGTAGGAGTGAGGGAAAGACTTGCAATATTATGTAGGAGTGACGGAAGGGCTTCTAGTATTGTGTAGGAGTGAGGGAAGGACTTGCAGGGTTGTGTAGGAGTGAGGAAAGGACTTGAAGGGTTGTGTAGGAGTGAAGGAAAGACTAGCAGGTGTGTGTAGGAGTGAGGGAAGGACTTGCAGGGTTGTGTAGAAGTGAAGGAAGGACTAGCAGGTTTGTGTAGGAGTGAGGAAAGTACTTGTAGTATTGTATAGGAGTGAGGTAAGGACTTGCAGGGTTGTGTAGGAATAAGGGAAGGACTTATAGGGTTGTGAAGGAGTGAGGGAAGGACTTGCAGGGTTGTGTAGGAGTGAGGGAAGAACTTGCAGGGTTGTGTAAGAGTGAGGGAAGTACTTGTAGTATTGTATAGGAGTGAGGGAAGGACTTGCAGGGCTGTGTAGGAGTGAGAAAAGGACTTGTAGTGTGGTGTAGGAGTAAGGGAAGGACTTGCAGGGTTGTGTTGGAGTGAGGAAACTGTTGCAGGGTTGTGTAGGAGTGAGAGAAGGACTTGTATTATGGTGTAGGAGTAAGGGAAGGACTTACAGGGTCGTGAAGGAGTCAGAGAAGGACTTGCAGGGCTGTGTAGGAGTGAGAAAAGGACTTGTAGTGTGGTGTAGGACAGAGGGAAGGACTTGTAGTGTGGTGTAGGTGTGATAGAAGGACTTGTAGTGTGGTGTAGGTGTGATAGAAGGACTTGTAGTGTGGTGTAGGTGTGATAGAAGGACTTGTAGTGTTATGTATGAGTGAGGGAAGGACTTGTAGTATTGTGTAGAAGTGAGGAAAGGACTTGCAGTGTTGTGTAGGAGTGAGGGAAGGACTTGCAGTGTTGTGTAGGAGTGAGGGAAGGACTTGCAGTGTTGTGTAGGAGTGAGGGAAGGACTTGCAGTATTGTGTAGGGGTGATGGAAGGACTTGCAGGGATGTGTAGGAGAGAGAGAAGGACTTGTGGTGTACGAGTGAGGAAAGGACTTGCAGTGTTGTGTAGGAGTAATGGAAGGACTTGCAGGGTTGTGTAGGAGTGAGAGAAGGACTTGTATTATGGTGTAGGAGTAAGGGAAGGACTTACAGGGTTGTGAAGTAGTGAGAGAAGGACTTGCAGGGCTGTGTAGGAATGAGGGAAGGGCTTGTAGTGTGGTGTAGGAGTGAGGGAAGGACTAGCAGTGTGGTGTAGGAGTAAGAGAAGGACTTGCAGTATTGTGTAGGAGTGAGGGAAAGACTTGCAATATTATGTAGGAGTGACGGAAGGGCTTCTAGTATTGTGTAGGAGTAATGGAAGGACTTGCAGGGTTGTGTAGGAGTGAGAGAAGGACTTGTATTATGGTATAGGAGTAAGGGAAGGACTTGTGGTGTAGGAGTAAGGGAAGGACTTGTGGTGTAGGAGTGAGGGAAGGACTTGTGGTGTAGGAGTAAGGGAAGGACTTGTGGTGTAGGAGTAAGGGAAGGACTTGTGGTGTAGGAGTGAGGGAAGGACTTGCATGGTTGTGTAGGAGAGAGAAAAGGACTTGTTGTGTAGGTTTGAGGGAAGGACTTGTAGTGTTGTGTGTAAGTGAGGAAAGGACTTGTGGTGTTGTGTTGGAGTGAAAGAAGGACTTGCAGTGTTGTGTAGGAGTGAGGGAAGGACTTGCAGTATTGTGTAGGGGTGAGGGAAGGACTTGCATGGTTGTGTAGGAGAGAGAAAAGGACTTGTTGTGTAGGTTTGAGGGAAGGACTTGTAGTGTGGTGTATGAGTGAGGGAAGGACTTGTAGTGTGGTGTAGGAGTGAGGGAAGGACTTGTAGTGCAGTGTAGGAGTGAGGGAAGGACTTGTATAGGAGTGACCATATAGACTTGTGGCGTTGCGATGCTTATAACTTCTAATACACTGTTGTAATCTTGTATGTGGATTTGTAACTAGACAGTCAGGAAATATTTTGTTCAACTTAATTATTTTGGACTTTAGTTTCATCTTCATTTGCAAAACAAAATGTATTATTCTTCCTGGCAGTGAAATGCAAGATGTTAGTTTAAGATTTTACTGTAAAATTAAGTAATTATTACAGCTTTACAACTTACTTGTAACCGATGAACATTTCCTGTGGGCAAACTTTTGAAATTGTAAACAAAAAAGATTGTATTTGTTGTAACTGCTCTGAGGCAGTATGTCACTCCTAGGGGCTATGTGAGGCCCCCAGGGCTTAAATGCCGCCCCCCCCCGGACTGTTTGGCTAATTAGGGCTGTGTGATGATCATAGGTGGTTGTATAATGGATTTAAGGACAATGTAAGGTTGTCAGGGGTAGTCTGATCCAACCAGAGGCTGTTTGTGGCTATATTGTGAATATCAACTTGGAGATGTGTGAGGCTCTTAGAGAGCTACTGTACTTGTGACTGAGGGGGTTAATTGATGCTCCTAATGTCCGTGTACAGAAAAAGATGAATATATCCTAAATAAGTCAGTCTACCCGACATGACAGGAAGTTGTATTGTGTATAATATTTACTGTTGGTTCGACAAGTCTTTGTAAATGCTAAAAATAGATTATAACGGTGTCTTGAAAGTTTATGTACTGATTACTGTAGGACTGAGGGAAGGACATGCAGTATTGTGTAGTATTGAGGGAAGGACTTGTAGTGTTGTGTAGAACCTAGGGAAGGACGTGCTGACCTAATGAATGAGAGGAGGACTTACTGACCTGCTAAGGCGTGAGAGGAGGACTTACTGACCTGCTAAGGCGTGAGAGGAGGACTTACTGACCTACTAAGGAGTGAGAGGAGGACTTACTGACCTACTAAGGAGTGAGAGGAGGACTTACTGACCTGCTAATTAGTGAGAGGAGGACTTACTGACCTGCTAATTAGTGAGAGGAGGATTTACTAACCTACTAAAGAGCGAGAGGAGGATTTACGGACCTACTAAGAAGTGAGTGGAGGACTTGCTGACCTGCTAAGGAGTGAGAGGAGGACTTACTGACCTGCTAAGGAGTGAGAGGAGGACTTACTGACCTACTAAGGAGTGAGAGGAGGACTTACTGACCTAATTAGTGAGAGGAGGACTTACTGACCTGCTAATTAGTGAGAGGAAGATTTACTGACCTACTAAGGAGTGAGAGGAGGACTTTCTGACCTACTAAGAAGTGAGAGGAGGACTTACTGACCTGCTAAGGAGTGAGAGGAGGACTTACTGACCTGCTAAGGAGTGAGAGGAGGACTTACCGACCTACTAAGGAGTGAGAGGAGGACTTACTGACCTGCTAATTAGTGAGAGGAGGACTTACCGACCTACTAAGGAGTGAGAGGAGGACTTACTGACCTGCTAATTAGTGAGAGGAGGACTTACTGACCTACTAAGGAGTGAATGGAGGACTTACTGACCTACTAAGGAGTGAGAGGAGGACTTATTGACCTGCTAAGGAGTGAGAGGAGGACTTACCGACCTGCTAATTAGTGAGAGGAGGACTTACTGACCTACTAAGGAGTGAATGGAGGACTTACTGACCTACTAAGGAGTGAGAGGAGGACTTACTGACCTAAGAATTGAGAGGAGGACTTACTGACCTAAGAATTGAGAGGAGGACTTACTGACCTACTAAGGAGTGAGAGGAGGACTTACTGACCTTCTAGGAGTGAGAGGAGGACTTACTGACCTTCTAAGGAGTGAGAGGAGGACTTACTGACCTTCTAAGGAGTGAGAGGAGGACTTACTGACCTACTAAGGAGTGAGTGGAGGACTTACTGACCTACTAAGGCGTGAGAGGAGGACTTACTGACCTACTAAGGAGTGAGAGGAGGACTTACTGACCTACTAAGGAGTGAGAGGAGGACTTACTGACCTACTAAGGAGTGAGAGGAGGACTTACTGACCTACAAAGGCGTGAGAGGAGGACTTACTGACCTACAAAGGCGTGAGAGGAGGACTTACTGACCTATTAAGGAGTGAGAGGAGGACTTACTGACCTACTAAGGCGTGAGAGGAGGACTTACTGACCTAGTAAGGAGTGAGAGGAGGACTTACTGACCTACTAAGGAGTGAGAGGAGGACTTACTGACCTACTAAGGAGTGAGAGGAGGACTTACTGACCTACTAAGGAGTGAGAGGAGGACTTACTAACCTACTAAGGAGTGACAGGAGGATTTGCAGTGTTTTATAGGAGTGAGGGAAGGACATGCAATGTTGTGTAGTATGAGGGAAGGACTCACTGTGATGTGTAGGAGTGAGGGAAGGTCTCGCTGTGATGTGTAGGAGTGAGGGAAGGACTGACTGAGGTGTAGGAGTGAGGGAAGGACTGATTGTGAGGTGTAGGAGTGACGGAAGGACTGATTGTGAGGTGTAAAGTGAAGGGCTTCTGTCTCACTAAGGAGACAGACTACTGGTGATGACGTCATTGCTCTTGTGGTCTGTTCCACCATTGACGTAGACTACTAATGGTGACGTCACTGCTGTGGTCCACCAATGGAATGCCCAAGGTGACTTCAGGTCACTTAAAATGCAGAGAACTTGTGACATAATGTTACAAGCAAGTTGTAATGATTTAATAAGAACTGAAAATTACAGTAAATTCTTGAAGTAGCATCTTTTAATCCAGTGCCAGCAAGAGTAAAATAGTTCGTTATACAAGTGGAAATAAAACAATTACAAAATAAGTCAACAATGTCATAACATTGTTGAAGTTACCATATTTTGTACAGTAGTTTCATCTTCATTTGTATAACACAGTGTCTTACTCTAGCTGGCACAGCACTGAAATATAAGATGCCAGTTTAAGAATTTACCTTAATTATCATTGTTATTTATTACGTGTTCACAACTTACTTTGTAACCAATGAATTTTTCCTCTGGACAAACTTTTGTAATTGTATTTTGTTTTTGTTTTTCAAATGTTACACATATTAAAAATTAATTACAAGGCAGTGTACCTTCAAGGGGATAAGTGATGTTTGTGGCAACTTGGGGATGTGTGAGGCTCTTAAGAGCTGTCTGTGTCTCTGGGGAGGCTGATTGATTCTCCCCTAAGATCTACATGATGCTTCTAGGGGGCTTATAAGTAGGTAGTTGTGTACAGCTAGTAAGGGCTATGTGATGACACTATAGGCTGTCTGTCACTGCTAGGGACAGTGATGCTGCCAAGGGCTGGGTGCCGAGGCTTGTCTGAGCCCCCTACTATAGAGATAGGCGAGACACGTCGCCCAAGGTACACTGGTAGCCTTGCATGATCCAGGTTGGGTCGCCTTTATGGGACCCTGTGTACACAGGTTGTAGTACCATAAGGGCACCTAACCTAGCAGTAACCTGGTGTCAATCATTGCAATACATATTTGTATATTAACTTAATGTGTCGTATCAATAAAAAAAAATACCCTTTTCTTTCTTTATAATAATCCTAATAAAAAAGGTGAAAACAAAAGGGTTCCAAAGACAAAAATGAAAAGAACCAATTATTATACTTAACCGAAAAGTAGAAAATCTACTTCACAGAAAAGGAGATACTTAAGATCTTTTGAGAATTAGAAAAATCGTAAGTTAATTTTTTTCTCTTAAGTTCCAACTTAGGACAATTCAAAAGAGCGTTAATTCAGATTCTCAAAAGATCGTAAGTATCTACGTTTCGGGAAAGTAGATTTTCGACTTTTCTGGGAAGTAAATTATCGAATTTTGGCCAAATATTACCTAATTTTCCGAAGTAGATTATCATAGAAAACGGGAAATTTGTATCATAGAAAATGGGAAATATCTACTTTCCGGGAAAGTTGGTTATCTACTTTCCCGAAAAGTAGATTTTTTTCTACTTTTCGGGAAAGTAGATTATCGACTTTTCTGGGAAGTAAATTATCGAATTTTGGCCAAATATTACCTAATTTTCCGAAGTAGATTATCATAGAAAACGGGAAATTTGTATCATAGAAAATGGGAAATATCTACTTTCCGGGAAAGTTGGTTATCTACTTTCCCGAAAAGTAGATTTTTTTTCTACTTTTCGGGAAAGTAGATTATCGACTTTTCTCGGAAGAAAATTATCGAATTTTGGGCAAATATTACCTAATTTTGCGAAGTAGATTATCATAGAAAACGGGAAATTTGTATCATAGAAAATGGGAAATATCTACTTTCCGGGAAAGTTGGTTATCTACTTTCCCGAAAAGTAGATTTTTTTTCTACTTTTCGGGAAAGTAGATTATCGACTTTTCTGGGAAGTAAATTATCGAATTTTGGGGAAACATTACCTAATTTTGCGAAGTAGATTATCATAGAAAACGGGAAATTTGTATCATAGAAAATGGGAAATATCTACTTTCCGGGAAAGTTGGTTATCTACTTTCCCGAAAAGTAGATTTTTTTCTACTTTTCGGGAAAGTAGATTATCGACTTTTCTGGGGAGTAAATTTTCGAATTTTGGGGAAATATTACCTAATTTTGCGAAGTAGATTATCATAGAAAACGGGAAATTTGTATCATAGAAAATGGGAAATATCTACTTTCCGGGAAAGTTGGTTATCTACTTTCCCGAAAAGTAGATTTTTTTCTACTTTTCGGGAAAGTAGATGATCGACTTTTCTCGGAAGTAAATTATCGAATTTTGGGCAAATATTACCTAATTTTGCGAAGTAGATTATCATAGAAAACGGGAAATTTGTATCATAGAAAATGGGAAATATCTACTTTCCGGGAAAGTTGGTTATCTACTTTCCCGAAAAGTAGATTTTTTTTCTACTTTTCGGGAAAGTAGATTATCGACTTTTCTGGGAAGTAAGTTATCGAATTTTGGGCAAATATTACCTAATTTTGCGAAGTAGATTATCATAGAAAACGGGAAATTTGTATCATAGAAAATGGGAAATATCTACTTTCCGGGAAAGTTGGTTATCTATTTTCCCGAAAAGTAGATTTTTTTCTACTTTTCAGGAAAGTAGATTATCGACTTTTCTGGGAAGTAAATTATCGAATTTTGGGCAAATATTACCTAATTTCCCGGAAAGTAGATATTTTCCATTTTCTATGATACAAATTTCCCGTTTTCTATGATAATCTACTTCGCAAAATTAGGTAATATTTGCCCAAAATTCGATAATTTACTTCCCAGAAAAGTCGATAATCTACTTTCCCGAAAAGTAGAAAAAAAATCTACTTTTCGGGAAAGTAGATAACCAACTTTCCCGGAAAGTAGATATTTCCCATTTTCTATGATACAAATTTCCCGTTTTCTATATTAATCTACTTCGGAAAATTAGGTAATATTTGGCCAAAATTCGATAATTTACTTCCCAGAAAAGTCGATAATCTACTTTCCCGAAAAGTAGAAAAAAATCTACTTTTCGGGAAAGTAGATAACCAACTTTCCCGGAAAGTAGATATTTCCCATTTTCTATGATGCAAATTTCCCGTTTTCTATGATAATCTACTTCGCAAAATTCGGTAATATTTGCCCAAAATTCGATAATTTACTTCCCAGAAAAGTCGATAATCTACTTTCCCGAAAAGTAGAAAAAAAATCTACTTCTCGGGAAAGTAGATAACCAACTTTCCCGGAAAGTAGATATTTCCCATTTTCTATGATAAAAATTTCCCGTTTTCTATGATAATCTACTTCGCAAAATTAGGTAATATTTGCCCAAAATTCGATAATTTACTTCCCAGAAAAGTCGATAATCTACTTTCCCGAAAAGTAGAAAAAAAATCTACTTTTCGGGAAAGTAGATAACCAACTTTCCCGGAAAGTAGATATTTCCCATTTTCTATGATACAAATTTCCCGTTTTCTATGATAATCTACTTCGCAAAATTAGTAATATTTGCCTAAAATTCGATAATTTTCTTCCGAGAAAAGTCGATAATCTACTTTCCCGAAAAGTAGAAAAAAAATCTACTTTTCGGGAAAGTAGATAACCAACTTTCCCGGAAAGTAGATATTTCCCATTTTCTATGATACAAATTTCCCGTTTTCTATAATAATCTACTTCGGAAAATTAGGTAATATTTGGCCAAAATTCGATAATTTACTTCCCAGAAAAGTCGATAATCTACTTTCCCGAAAAGTAGAAAAAAATCTACTTTTCGGGAAAGTAGATAACCAACTTTCCCGGAAAGTAGATATTTCCCATTTTCTATGATGCAAATTTCCCGTTTTCTATGATAATCTACTTCGCAAAATTCGGTAATATTTGCCCAAAATTCGATAATTTACTTCCCAGAAAAGTCGATAATCTACTTTCCCGAAAAGTAGAAAAAAAATCTACTTCTCGGGAAAGTAGATAACCAACTTTCCCGGAAAGTAGATATTTCCCATTTTCTATGATAAAAATTTCCCGTTTTCTATGATAATCTACTTCGCAAAATTAGGTAATATTTGCCCAAAATTCGATAATTTACTTCCCAGAAAAGTCGATCATCTACTTTCCCGAAAAGTAGAAAAAAAATCTACTTTTCGGGAAAGTAGATAACCAACTTTCCCGGAAAGTAGATATTTCCCATTTTCTATGATACAAATTTCCCGTTTTCTATGATAATCTACTTCGCAAAATTAGGTAATATTTGCCCAAAATTCGATAATTTTCTTCCGAGAAAAGTCGATAATCTACTTTCCCGAAAAGTAGAAAAAAAATCTACTTTTCGGGAAAGTAGATAACCAACTTTCCCGGAAAGTAGATATTTCCCATTTTCTACGATACAAATTTCCCGTTTTCTATGATAATCTACTTCGCAAAATTAGGTAATATTTGCCCAAAATTCGATAATTTACTTCCCAGAAAAGTCGATAATCTACTTTCCCGAAAAGTAGAAAAAAAAATCTACTTTTCGGGAAAGTAGATAACCAACTTTCCCGGAAAGTAGATATTTCCCATTTTCTATGATACAAATTTCCCGTTTTCTATGATAATCTACTTCGCAAAATTAGGTAATATTTGCCCAAAATTCGATAATTTACTTCCCAGAAAAGTCGATAATCTACTTTCCCGAAAAGTAGAAAAAAAATCTACTTTTCGGGAAAGTAGATAACCAACTTTCCCGGAAAGTAGATATTTCCCATTTTCTATGATACAAATTTCCCGTTTTCTATGATAATCTACTTCGCAAAATTAGGTAATATTTGCCCAAAATTCGATAATTTTCTTCCGAGAAAAGTCGATAATCTACTTTCCCGAAAAGTAGAAAAAAAATCTACTTTTCGGGAAAGTAGATAACCAACTTTCCCGGAAAGTAGATATTTCCCATTTTCTATGATACAAATTTCCCGTTTTCTATGATAATCTACTTCGCAAAATTCGGTAATATTTGCCCAAAATTCGATAATTTACTTCCCAGAAAAGTCGATAATCTACTTTCCCGAAAAGTAGAAAAAAAATCTACTTTTCGGGAAAGTAGATAACCAACTTTCCCGGAAAGTAGATATTTCCCATTTTCTATGATACAAATTTCCCGTTTTCTATGATAATCTACTTCGCAAAATTAGTAATATTTGCCTAAAATTCGATAATTTTCTTCCGAGAAAAGTCGATAATCTACTTTCCCGAAAAGTAGAAAAAAAATCTACTTTTCGGGAAAGTAGATAACCAACTTTCCCGGAAAGTAGATATTTCCCATTTTCTATGATACAAATTTCCCGTTTTCTATAATAATCTACTTCGGAAAATTAGGTAATATTTGGCCAAAATTCGATAATTTACTTCCCAGAAAAGTCGATAATCTACTTTCCCGAAAAGTAGAAAAAAATCTACTTTTCGGGAAAGTAGATAACCAACTTTCCCGGAAAGTAGATATTTCCCATTTTCTATGATGCAAATTTCCCGTTTTCTATGATAATCTACTTCGCAAAATTCGGTAATATTTGCCCAAAATTCGATAATTTACTTCCCAGAAAAGTCGATAATCTACTTTCCCGAAAAGTAGAAAAAAAATCTACTTCTCGGGAAAGTAGATAACCAACTTTCCCGGAAAGTAGATATTTCCCATTTTCTATGATAAAAATTTCCCGTTTTCTATGATAATCTACTTCGCAAAATTAGGTAATATTTGCCCAAAATTCGATAATTTACTTCCCAGAAAAGTCGATCATCTACTTTCCCGAAAAGTAGAAAAAAAATCTACTTTTCGGGAAAGTAGATAACCAACTTTCCCGGAAAGTAGATATTTCCCATTTTCTATGATACAAATTTCCCGTTTTCTATGATAATCTACTTCGCAAAATTAGGTAATATTTGCCCAAAATTCGATAATTTTCTTCCGAGAAAAGTCGATAATCTACTTTCCCGAAAAGTAGAAAAAAAATCTACTTTTCGGGAAAGTAGATAACCAACTTTCCCGGAAAGTAGATATTTCCCATTTTCTACGATACAAATTTCCCGTTTTCTATGATAATCTACTTCGCAAAATTAGGTAATATTTGCCCAAAATTCGATAATTTACTTCCCAGAAAAGTCGATAATCTACTTTCCCGAAAAGTAGAAAAAAAAATCTACTTTTCGGGAAAGTAGATAACCAACTTTCCCGGAAAGTAGATATTTCCCATTTTCTATGATACAAATTTCCCGTTTTCTATGATAATCTACTTCGCAAAATTAGGTAATATTTGCCCAAAATTCGATAATTTACTTCCCAGAAAAGTCGATAATCTACTTTCCCGAAAAGTAGAAAAAAAATCTACTTTTCGGGAAAGTAGATAACCAACTTTCCCGGAAAGTAGATATTTCCCATTTTCTATGATACAAATTTCCCGTTTTCTATGATAATCTACTTCGCAAAATTAGGTAATATTTGCCCAAAATTCGATAATTTTCTTCCGAGAAAAGTCGATAATCTACTTTCCCGAAAAGTAGAAAAAAAATCTACTTTTCGGGAAAGTAGATAACCAACTTTCCCGGAAAGTAGATATTTCCCATTTTCTATGATACAAATTTCCCGTTTTCTATGATAATCTACTTCGCAAAATTCGGTAATATTTGCCCAAAATTCGATAATTTACTTCCCAGAAAAGTCGATAATCTACTTTCCCGAAAAGTAGAAAAAAAATCTACTTCTCGGGAAAGTAGATAACCAACTTTCCCGGAAAGTAGATATTTCCCATTTTCTATGATAAAAATTTCCCGTTTTCTATGATAATCTACTTCGCAAAATTAGGTAATATTTGCCCAAAATTCGATAATTTACTTCCCAGAAAAGTCGATAATCTACTTTCCCGAAAAGTAGAAAAAAAATCTACTTTTCGGGAAAGTAGATAACCAACTTTCCCGGAAAGTAGATATTTCCCATTTTCTATGATACAAATTTCCCGTTTTCTATGATAATCTACTTCGCAGAATTAGGTAATATTTGCCCAAAATTCGATAATTTTCTTCCGAGAAAAGTCGATAATCTACTTTCCCGAAAAGTAGAAAAAAAATCTACTTTTCGGGAAAGTAGATAACCAACTTTCCCGGAAAGTAGATATTTCCCATTTTCTATGATACAAATTTCCCGTTTTCTATGATAATCTACTTCGCAAAATTAGGTAATATTTGCCCAAAATTCGATAATTTACTTCCCAGAAAAGTCGATAATCTACTTTCCCGAAAAGTAGAAAAAAAATCTACTTTTCGGGAAAGTAGATAACCAACTTTCCCGGAAAGTAGATATTTCCCATTTTCTATGATACAAATTTCCCGTTTTCTATGATAATCTACTTCGCAAAATTAGGTAATATTTGCCCAAAATTCGATAATTTACTTCCGAGAAAAGTCGATAATCTACTTTCCCGAAAAGTAGAAAAAAAATCTACTTTTCGGGAAAGTAGATAACCAACTTTCCCGGAAAGTAGATATTTCCCATTTTCTATGATACAAATTTCCCGTTTTCTATGATAATCTACTTCGGAAAATTAGGTAATATTTGGCCAAAATTCGATAATTTACTTCCCAGAAAAGTCGATAATCTACTTTCCCGAAAAGTAGAAAAAAAATCTACTTTTCGGGAAAGTAGATAACCAACTTTCCCGGAAAGTAGATATTTCCCATTTTCTATGATACAAATTTCCCGTTTTCTATGATAATCTACTTCGCAAAATTAGGTAATATTTGGCCAAAATTCGATAATTTACTTCCCAGAAAAGTCGATAATCTACTTTCCCGAAAAGTAGAAAAAAATCTACTTTTCGGGAAAGTAGATAACCAACTTTCCCGGAAAGTAGATATTTCCCATTTTCTATGATACAAATTTCCCGTTTTCTATGATAATCTACTTCGCAAAATTCGGTAATATTTGCCCAAAATTCGATAATTTACTTCCCTGAAAAGTCGATAATCTACTTTCCCGAAAAGTAGAAAAAAAATCTACTTTTCGGGAAAGTAGATAACCAACTTTCCCGGAAAGTAGATATTTCCCATTTTCTATGATACAAATTTCCCGTTTTCTATGATAATCTACTTCGCAAAATTAGGTAATATTTGCCCAAAATTCGATAATTTACTTCCGAGAAAAGTCGATAATCTACTTTCCCGAAAAGTAGAAAAAAAATCTACTTTTCGGGAAAGTAGATAACCAACTTTCCCGGAAAGTAGATATTTCCCATTTTCTATGATACAAATTTCCCGTTTTCTATGATAATCTACTTCGCAAAATTAGGTAATATTTGCCCAAAATTCGATAATTTACTTCCCAGAAAAGTCGATAATCTACTTTCCCGAAAAGTAGAAAAAAAATCTACTTTTCGGGAAAGTAGATAACCAACTTTCCCGGAAAGTAGATATTTCCCATTTTCTATGATACAAATTTCCCGTTTTCTATGATAATCTACTTCGCAAAATTAGGTAATATTTGCCCAAAATTCGATAATTTTCTTCCGAGAAAAGTCGATAATCTACTTTCCCGAAAAGTAGAAAAAAAATCTACTTTTCGGGAAAGTAGATAACCAACTTTCCCGGAAAGTAGATATTTCCCATTTTCTATGATACAAATTTCCCGTTTTCTATGATAATCTACTTCGCAAAATTAGGTAATATTTGGCCAAAATTCGATAATTTACTTCCCAGAAAAGTCGATAATCTACTTTCCCGAAAAGTAGAAAAAAAATCTACTTTTCGGGAAAGTAGATAACCAACTTTCCCGGAAAGTAGATATTTCCCATTTTCTATGATACAAATTTCCCGTTTTCTATGATAATCTACTTCGCAAAATTAGGTAATATTTGCCCAAAATTCGATAATTTACTTCCCAGAAAAGTCGATAATCTACTTTCCCGAAAAGTAGAAAAAAATCTACTTTTCGGGAAAGTAGATAACCAACTTTCCCGGAAAGTAGATATTTCCCATTTTCTATGATACAAATTTCCCGTTTTCTATGATAATCTACTTCGCAAAATTCGGTAATATTTGCCCAAAATTCGATAATTTACTTCCCTGAAAAGTCGATAATCTACTTTCCCGAAAAGTAGAAAAAAAATCTACTTCTCGGGAAAGTAGATAACCAACTTTCCCGGAAAGTAGATATTTCCCATTTTCTATGATACAAATTTCCCGTTTTCTATGATAATCTACTTCGCAAAATTCGGTAATATTTGCCCAAAATTCGATAATTTACTTCCCAGAAAAGTCGATAATCTACTTTCCCGAAAAGTAGAAAAAAAATCTACTTTTCGGGAAAGTAGATAACCAACTTTCCCGGAAAGTAGATATTTCCCATTTTCTATGATACAAATTTCCCGTTTTCTATGATAATCTACTTCGCAAAATTAGTAATATTTGCCTAAAATTCGATAATTTTCTTCCGAGAAAAGTCGATAATCTACTTTCCCGAAAAGTAGAAAAAAAATCTACTTTTCGGGAAAGTAGATAACCAACTTTCCCGGAAAGTAGATATTTCCCATTTTCTATGATACAAATTTCCCGTTTTCTATGATAATCTACTTCGCAAAATTAGTAATATTTGCCTAAAATTCGATAATTTTCTTCCGAGAAAAGTCGATAATCTACTTTCCCGAAAAGTAGAAAAAAAATCTACTTTTCGGGAAAGTAGATAACCAACTTTCCCGGAAAGTAGATATTTCCCATTTTCTATGATACAAATTTCCCGTTTTCTATAATAATCTACTTCGGAAAATTAGGTAATATTTGGCCAAAATTCGATAATTTACTTCCCAGAAAAGTCGATAATCTACTTTCCCGAAAAGTAGAAAAAAATCTACTTTTCGGGAAAGTAGATAACCAACTTTCCCGGAAAGTAGATATTTCCCATTTTCTATGATGCAAATTTCCCGTTTTCTATGATAATCTACTTCGCAAAATTCGGTAATATTTGCCCAAAATTCGATAATTTACTTCCCAGAAAAGTCGATCATCTACTTTCCCGAAAAGTAGAAAAAAAATCTACTTTTCGGGAAAGTAGATAACCAACTTTCCCGGAAAGTAGATATTTCCCATTTTCTATGATACAAATTTCCCGTTTTCTATGATAATCTACTTCGCAAAATTAGGTAATATTTGCCCAAAATTCGATAATTTTCTTCCGAGAAAAGTCGATAATCTACTTTCCCGAAAAGTAGAAAAAAAATCTACTTTTCGGGAAAGTAGATAACCAACTTTCCCGGAAAGTAGATATTTCCCATTTTCTACGATACAAATTTCCCGTTTTCTATGATAATCTACTTCGCAAAATTAGGTAATATTTGCCCAAAATTCGATAATTTACTTCCCAGAAAAGTCGATAATCTACTTTCCCGAAAAGTAGAAAAAAAATCTACTTTTCGGGAAAGTAGATAACCAACTTTCCCGGAAAGTAGATATTTCCCATTTTCTATGATACAAATTTCCCGTTTTCTATGATAATCTACTTCGCAAAATTAGGTAATATTTGCCCAAAATTCGATAATTTTCTTCCGAGAAAAGTCGATAATCTACTTTCCCGAAAAGTAGAAAAAAAATCTACTTTTCGGGAAAGTAGATAACCAACTTTCCCGGAAAGTAGATATTTCCCATTTTCTATGATACAAATTTCCCGTTTTCTATGATAATCTACTTCGCAAAATTCGGTAATATTTGCCCAAAATTCGATAATTTACTTCCCAGAAAAGTCGATAATCTACTTTCCCGAAAAGTAGAAAAAAAATCTACTTCTCGGGAAAGTAGATAACCAACTTTCCCGGAAAGTAGATATTTCCCATTTTCTATGATAAAAATTTCCCGTTTTCTATGATAATCTACTTCGCAAAATTAGGTAATATTTGCCCAAAATTCGATAATTTACTTCCCAGAAAAGTCGATAATCTACTTTCCCGAAAAGTAGAAAAAAAATCTACTTTTCGGGAAAGTAGATAACCAACTTTCCCGGAAAGTAGATATTTCCCATTTTCTATGATACAAATTTCCCGTTTTCTATGATAATCTACTTCGCAAAATTAGGTAATATTTGCCCAAAATTCGATAATTTTCTTCCGAGAAAAGTCGATAATCTACTTTCCCGAAAAGTAGAAAAAAAATCTACTTTTCGGGAAAGTAGATAACCAACTTTCCCGGAAAGTAGATATTTCCCATTTTCTATGATACAAATTTCCCGTTTTCTATGATAATCTACTTCGCAAAATTAGTAATATTTGCCTAAAATTCGATAATTTTCTTCCGAGAAAAGTCGATAATCTACTTTCCCGAAAAGTAGAAAAAAAATCTACTTTTCGGGAAAGTAGATAACCAACTTTCCCGGAAAGTAGATATTTCCCATTTTCTATGATACAAATTTCCCGTTTTCTATGATAATCTACTTCGGAAAATTAGGTAATATTTGGCCAAAATTCGATAATTTACTTCCCAGAAAAGTCGATAATCTACTTTCCCGAAAAGTAGAAAAAAATCTACTTTTCGGGAAAGTAGATAACCAACTTTCCCGGAAAGTAGATATTTCCCATTTTCTATGATGCAAATTTCCCGTTTTCTATGATAATCTACTTCGCAAAATTCGGTAATATTTGCCCAAAATTCGATAATTTACTTCCCAGAAAAGTCGATAATCTACTTTCCCGAAAAGTAGAAAAAAAATCTACTTCTCGGGAAAGTAGATAACCAACTTTCCCGGAAAGTAGATATTTCCCATTTTCTATGATAAAAATTTCCCGTTTTCTATGATAATCTACTTCGCAAAATTAGGTAATATTTGCCCAAAATTCGATAATTTACTTCCCAGAAAAGTCGATCATCTACTTTCCCGAAAAGTAGAAAAAAAATCTACTTTTCGGGAAAGTAGATAACCAACTTTCCCGGAAAGTAGATATTTCCCATTTTCTATGATACAAATTTCCCGTTTTCTATGATAATCTACTTCGCAAAATTAGTAATATTTGCCTAAAATTCGATAATTTTCTTCCGAGAAAAGTCGATAATCTACTTTCCCGAAAAGTAGAAAAAAAATCTACTTTTCGGGAAAGTAGATAACCAACTTTCCCGGAAAGTAGATATTTCCCATTTTCTATGATACAAATTTCCCGTTTTCTATAATAATCTACTTCGGAAAATTAGGTAATATTTGGCCAAAATTCGATAATTTACTTCCCAGAAAAGTCGATAATCTACTTTCCCGAAAAGTAGAAAAAAATCTACTTTTCGGGAAAGTAGATAACCAACTTTCCCGGAAAGTAGATATTTCCCATTTTCTATGATGCAAATTTCCCGTTTTCTATGATAATCTACTTCGCAAAATTCGGTAATATTTGCCCAAAATTCGATAATTTACTTCCCAGAAAAGTCGATAATCTACTTTCCCGAAAAGTAGAAAAAAAATCTACTTCTCGGGAAAGTAGATAACCAACTTTCCCGGAAAGTAGATATTTCCCATTTTCTATGATAAAAATTTCCCGTTTTCTATGATAATCTACTTCGCAAAATTAGGTAATATTTGCCCAAAATTCGATAATTTACTTCCCAGAAAAGTCGATCATCTACTTTCCCGAAAAGTAGAAAAAAAATCTACTTTTCGGGAAAGTAGATAACCAACTTTCCCGGAAAGTAGATATTTCCCATTTTCTATGATACAAATTTCCCGTTTTCTATGATAATCTACTTCGCAAAATTAGGTAATATTTGCCCAAAATTCGATAATTTTCTTCCGAGAAAAGTCGATAATCTACTTTCCCGAAAAGTAGAAAAAAAATCTACTTTTCGGGAAAGTAGATAACCAACTTTCCCGGAAAGTAGATATTTCCCATTTTCTACGATACAAATTTCCCGTTTTCTATGATAATCTACTTCGCAAAATTAGGTAATATTTGCCCAAAATTCGATAATTTACTTCCCAGAAAAGTCGATAATCTACTTTCCCGAAAAGTAGAAAAAAAAATCTACTTTTCGGGAAAGTAGATAACCAACTTTCCCGGAAAGTAGATATTTCCCATTTTCTATGATACAAATTTCCCGTTTTCTATGATAATCTACTTCGCAAAATTAGGTAATATTTGCCCAAAATTCGATAATTTACTTCCCAGAAAAGTCGATAATCTACTTTCCCGAAAAGTAGAAAAAAAATCTACTTTTCGGGAAAGTAGATAACCAACTTTCCCGGAAAGTAGATATTTCCCATTTTCTATGATACAAATTTCCCGTTTTCTATGATAATCTACTTCGCAAAATTAGGTAATATTTGCCCAAAATTCGATAATTTTCTTCCGAGAAAAGTCGATAATCTACTTTCCCGAAAAGTAGAAAAAAAATCTACTTTTCGGGAAAGTAGATAACCAACTTTCCCGGAAAGTAGATATTTCCCATTTTCTATGATACAAATTTCCCGTTTTCTATGATAATCTACTTCGCAAAATTCGGTAATATTTGCCCAAAATTCGATAATTTACTTCCCAGAAAAGTCGATAATCTACTTTCCCGAAAAGTAGAAAAAAAATCTACTTTTCGGGAAAGTAGATAACCAACTTTCCCGGAAAGTAGATATTTCCCATTTTCTATGATACAAATTTCCCGTTTTCTATGATAATCTACTTCGCAAAATTAGTAATATTTGCCTAAAATTCGATAATTTTCTTCCGAGAAAAGTCGATAATCTACTTTCCCGAAAAGTAGAAAAAAAATCTACTTTTCGGGAAAGTAGATAACCAACTTTCCCGGAAAGTAGATATTTCCCATTTTCTATGATACAAATTTCCCGTTTTCTATGATAATCTACTTCGCAAAATTAGGTAATATTTGGCCAAAATTCGATAATTTACTTCCCAGAAAAGTCGATAATCTACTTTCCCGAAAAGTAGAAAAAAATCTACTTTTCGGGAAAGTAGATAACCAACTTTCCCGGAAAGTAGATATTTCCCATTTTCTATGATGCAAATTTCCCGTTTTCTATGATAATCTACTTCGCAAAATTCGGTAATATTTGCCCAAAATTCGATAATTTACTTCCCAGAAAAGTCGATAATCTACTTTCCCGAAAAGTAGAAAAAAAATCTACTTCTCGGGAAAGTAGATAACCAACTTTCCCGGAAAGTAGATATTTCCCATTTTCTATGATACAAATTTCCCGTTTTCTATGATAATCTACTTCGCAAAATTAGGTAATATTTGCCCAAAATTCGATAATTTACTTCCCAGAAAAGTCGATAATCTACTTTCCCGAAAAGTAGAAAAAAAATCTACTTTTCGGGAAAGTAGATAACCAACTTTCCCGGAAAGTAGATATTTCCCATTTTCTATGATACAAATTTCCCGTTTTCTATGATAATCTACTTCGCAAAATTAGGTAATATTTGCCCAAAATTCGATAATTTTCTTCCGAGAAAAGTCGATAATCTACTTTCCCGAAAAGTAGAAAAAAAATCTACTTTTCGGGAAAGTAGATAACCAACTTTCCCGGAAAGTAGATATTTCCCATTTTCTATGATACAAATTTCCCGTTTTCTATGATAATCTACTTCGCAAAATTAGGTAATATTTGCCCAAAATTCGATAATTTACTTCCCAGAAAAGTCGATAATCTACTTTCCCGAAAAGTAGAAAAAAAATCTACTTTTCGGGAAAGTAGATAACCAACTTTCCCGGAAAGTAGATATTTCCCATTTTCTATGATACAAATTTCCCGTTTTCTATGATAATCTACTTCGCAAAATTAGGTAATATTTGCCCAAAATTCGATAATTTACTTCCCAGAAAAGTCGATAATCTACTTTCCCGAAAAGTAGAAAAAAAATCTACTTTTCGGGAAAGTAGATAACCAACTTTCCCGGAAAGTAGATATTTCCCATTTTCTATGATACAAATTTCCCGTTTTCTATGATAATCTACTTCGCAAAATTAGGTAATATTTGCCCAAAATTCGATAATTTTCTTCCGAGAAAAGTCGATAATCTACTTTCCCGAAAAGTAGAAAAAAAATCTACTTTTCGGGAAAGTAGATAACCAACTTTCCCGGAAAGTAGATATTTCCCATTTTCTATGATACAAATTTCCCGTTTTCTATGATAATCTACTTCGCAAAATTAGGTAATATTTGCCCAAAATTCGATAATTTACTTCCCAGAAAAGTCGATAATCTACTTTCCCGAAAAGTAGAAAAAAAATCTACTTTTCGGGAAAGTAGATAACCAACTTTCCCGGAAAGTAGATATTTCCCATTTTCTATGATACAAATTTCCCGTTTTCTATGATAATCTACTTCGCAAAATTAGGTAATATTTGCCCAAAATTCGATAATTTACTTCCCAGAAAAGTCGATAATCTACTTTCCCGAAAAGTAGAAAAAAATCTACTTTTCGGGAAAGTAGATAACCAACTTTCCCGGAAAGTAGATATTTCCCATTTTCTATGATACAAATTTCCCGTTTTCTATGATAATCTACTTCGCAAAATTAGGTAATATTTGCCCAAAATTCGATAATTTACTTCCCGAAAAGTCGATAATCTACTTTCCCGAAAAGTAGAAAAAAAATCTACTTTTCGGGAAAGTAGATAACCAACTTTCCCGGAAAGTAGATATTTCCCATTTTCTATGATACAAATTTCCCGTTTTCTATGATAATCTACTTCGCAAAATTAGGTAATATTTGCCCAAAATTCGATAATTTACTTCCCAGAAAAGTCGATAATCTACTTTCCCGAAAAGTAGAAAAAAAATCTACTTTTCGGGAAAGTAGATAACCAACTTTCCCGGAAAGTAGATATTTCCCATTTTCTATGATACAAATTTCCCGTTTTCTATGATAATCTACTTCGCAAAATTAGGTAATATTTGCCCAAAATTCGATAATTTACTTCCCAGAAAAGTCGATAATCTACTTTCCCGAAAAGTAGAAAAAAAATCTACTTTTCGGGAAAGTAGATAACCAACTTTCCCGGAAAGTAGATATTTCCCATTTTCTATGATACAAATTTCCCGTTTTCTATGATAATCTACTTCGCAAAATTAGGTAATATTTGCCCAAAATTCGATAATTTACTTCCCAGAAAAGTCGATAATCTACTTTCCCGAAAAGTAGAAAAAAAATCTACTTTTCGGGAAAGTAGATAACCAACTTTCCCGGAAAGTAGATATTTCCCATTTTCTATGATACAAATTTCCCGTTTTCTATGATAATCTACTTCGCAAAATTAGGTAATATTTGCCCAAAATTCGATAATTTACTTCCCAGAAAAGTCGATAATCTACTTTCCCGAAAAGTAGAAAAAAATCTACTTTTCGGGAAAGTAGATAACCAACTTTCCCGGAAAGTAGATATTTCCCATTTTCTATGATGCAAATTTCCCGTTTTCTATGATAATCTACTTCGCAAAATTAGGTAATATTTGCCCAAAATTCGATAATTTACTTCCCAGAAAAGTCGATAATCTACTTTCCCGAAAAGTAGAAAAAAAATCTACTTTTCGGGAAAGTAGATAACCAACTTTCCCGGAAAGTAGATATTTCCCATTTTCTATGATACAAATTTCCCGTTTTCTATGATAATCTACTTCGCAAAATTAGGTAATATTTGCCCAAAATTCGATAATTTACTTCCGAGAAAAGTCGATAATCTACTTTCCCGAAAAGTAGAAAAAAAATCTACTTTTCGGGAAAGTAGATAACCAACTTTCCCGGAAAGTAGATATTTCCCATTTTCTATGATACAAATTTCCCGTTTTCTATGATAATCTACTTCGCAAAATTAGGTAATATTTGCCCAAAATTCGATAATTTACTTCCCAGAAAAGTCGATAATCTACTTTCCCGAAAAGTAGAAAAAAATCTACTTTTCGGGAAAGTAGATAACCAACTTTCCCGGAAAGTAGATATTTCCCATTTTCTATGATACAAATTTCCCGTTTTCTATGATAATCTACTTCGCAAAATTAGGTAATATTTGCCCAAAATTCGATAATTTACTTCCGAGAAAAGTCGATAATCTACTTTCCCGAAAAGTAGAAAAAAAATCTACTTTTCGGGAAAGTAGATAACCAACTTTCCCGGAAAGTAGATATTTCCCATTTTCTATGATACAAATTTCCCGTTTTCTATGATAATCTACTTCGCAAAATTAGGTAATATTTGCCCAAAATTCGATAATTTACTTCCCAGAAAAGTCGATAATCTACTTTCCCGAAAAGTAGAAAAAAAATCTACTTCTCGGGAAAGTAGATAACCAACTTTCCCGGAAAGTAGATATTTCCCATTTTCTATGATAAAAATTTCCCGTTTTCTATGATAATCTACTTCGCAAAATTAGGTAATATTTGCCCAAAATTCGATAATTTACTTCCCAGAAAAGTCGATAATCTACTTTCCCGAAAAGTAGAAAAAAATCTACTTTTCGGGAAAGTAGATAACCAACTTTCCCGGAAAGTAGATATTTCCCATTTTCTATGATACAAATTTCCCGTTTTCTATGATAATCTACTTCGCAAAATTAGGTAATATTTGCCCAAAATTCGATAATTTACTTCCGAGAAAAGTCGATAATCTACTTTCCCGAAAAGTAGAAAAAAAATCTACTTTTCGGGAAAGTAGATAACCAACTTTCCCGGAAAGTAGATATTTCCCATTTTCTATGATACAAATTTCCCGTTTTCTATGATAATCTACTTCGCAAAATTAGGTAATATTTGCCCAAAATTCGATAATTTACTTCCCAGAAAAGTCGATAATCTACTTTCCCGAAAAGTAGAAAAAAAAATCTACTTTTCGGGAAAGTAGATAACCAACTTTCCCGGAAAGTAGATATTTCCCATTTTCTATGATACAAATTTCCCGTTTTCTATGATAATCTACTTCGCAAAATTAGGTAATATTTGCCCAAAATTCGATAATTTTCTTCCGAGAAAAGTCGATAATCTACTTTCCCGAAAAGTAGAAAAAAAATCTACTTTTCGGGAAAGTAGATAACCAACTTTCCCGGAAAGTAGATATTTCCCATTTTCTATGATACAAATTTCCCGTTTTCTATGATAATCTACTTCGGAAAATTAGGTAATATTTGGCCAAAATTCGATAATTTACTTCCCAGAAAAGTCGATAATCTACTTTCCCGAAAAGTAGAAAAAAAATCTACTTTTCGGGAAAGTAGATAACCAACTTTCCCGGAAAGTAGATATTTCCCATTTTCTATGATACAAATTTCCCGTTTTCTATGATAATCTACTTCGCAAAATTCGGTAATATTTGCCCAAAATTCGATAATTTACTTCCCTGAAAAGTCGATAATCTACTTTCCCGAAAAGTAGAAAAAAAATCTACTTCTCGGGAAAGTAGATAACCAACTTTCCCGGAAAGTAGATATTTCCCATTTTCTATGATAAAAATTTCCCGTTTTCTATGATAATCTACTTCGCAAAATTAGGTAATATTTGCCCAAAATTCGATAATTTACTTCCCAGAAAAATCGATCATCTACTTTCCCGAAAAGTAGAAAAAAAAAATCTACTTTTCGGGAAAGTAGATAACCAACTTTCCCGGAAAGTAGATATTTCCCATTTTCTATGATACAAATTTCCCGTTTTCTATGATAATCTACTTCGCAAAATTAGGTAATATTTGCCCAAAATTCGATAATTTACTTCCCAGAAAAGTCGATCATCTACTTTCCCGAAAAGTAGAAAAAAAAATCTACTTTTCGGGAAAGTAGATAACCAACTTTCCCGGAAAGTAGATATTTCCCATTTTCTATGATACAAATTTCCCGTTTTCTATGATAATCTACTTCGCAAAATTAGGTAATATTTGCCCAAAATTCGATAATTTTCTTACGAGAAAAGTCGATAATCTACTTTCCCGAAAAGTAGAAAAAAAAATCTACTTTTCGGGAAAGTAGATAACCAACTTTCCCGGAAAGTAGATATTTCCCATTTTCTACGATACAAATTTCCCGTTTTCTATGATAATCTACTTCGCAAAATTAGGTAATATTTGCCCAAAATTCGATAATTTACTTCCCAGAAAAGTCGATAATCTACTTTCCCGAAAAGTAGAAAAAAAAATCTACTTTTCGGGAAAGTAGATAACCAACTTTCCCGGAAAGTAGATATTTCCCATTTTCTATGATACAA